>CM056947.1:26986604-27022115 GCA_029856935.1 Cyclocarya paliurus
TAACGAAGCTGGAACAAGAGAAGGAACAAATACTCAGCCAACATCAGCATTAACAGCAGAGGTCCAGCGTTTACAAGAAAACAGGGGTCAGTTTGCTGTTTAATCTTTGCTTGCTTATTATAAAGCTTGTTTTGTTCTTTATTTCCAACTCTATAAATTAGTCTTGAGCATTAAAGTCAAAAGAATTTTTTTTTAAAGGAATAAATGAAACAAAATCAGAAAAAGAAAAGACTCATTCAAAAATGGGTTTTCTAAGACTCAATATCCCTAAAGAAATACCATCAAACAAATGGGATAACCGGCAAAATAACTACTCTGCCAAAGCGGACACTTGCGATCATTGTGCTATCGCGTGTCGCTATCACTTCATCATGCCAGGAAATCCTGGACGCTGACATTTTTTCTTTTTTTAGAGCCGCATAGTGGGGGGACAAATGCAAGTTCATTTTTACAGAATGCAATTCCCTCCCCCCAACTGAACAATGTAGTGTCCTCACTGCTTAACAAAAAAGAAAATCAAAGTAAAGAGAAAACAACGCAAAATGGAAAAAAAAAAGAGTAAATAAACAACCACACAACACAAGAAATAAATATAAATAAATAAATAAACAAATAAACAGCACTAAAAGATCACCAGGTGTCTGTACAAGAAGAGTTTCACCTGGATCATGAGGAAAATGATCTTTCCTACTGGCTGAATTAGGTTTTCTATAATCAATGCACATCCTCCAGCCAGTGACCGTTCTAATTGGAATCAATTCATTTTTCTCATTTTTGAAAACGGTTAAACTAGATTTTTTTGAAACCACTTGAGTTAGATTTACCCACTTACTGTCTGAGATGGGATAGATGATACCTACTGCCAGTAGTTTGAGCACTTCCTCTTTGACAACATCCTTCATGATAGGATTGAGCCTACGTTGAGCATCACAAACCGATCTAGCATCAGAGAAGGGAAAAGTCGAGCAAATAAATTCTGTAGGTGTCAAACCCTCTACAGCATTCAAATCACTTGTGTTATCAAAATGTGCTGGAATCTTGCAAGCGTTAAAAACATTCAATTCAAGTGCCATGTTTCCAAAAGTAAGCTTCAGAACTCCACTTCTGCAATTAATCAAAGCATTTGACGTAGCTAGAAATGGTCTTCCAAGGATGACAGGAGGTTGGTAAATAGTGGATGCCGGCTACTGCATATCAAGAACTACAAAATTCATTGGGTAGTAAAATTTGTCCACCTGGACTAGCATATCCTCAACAATACCCCTCAGCACTTTGATTGATCTATCAGCCAACTGTAGCATGATGGCTGTCTTTTTCAGCTCTTCCAGTCCCAGCTGCTCATATAACAAGAACGGAAGCAAGTTCACACTGCTCCCTAAGTCAAGTAGAGCTCTCCCAATGCGTGACTCACCGATCATAATGAAAATGTTGGGAGAGCCGGGATCATCGTACTTTTGAGGAGTCTCGTTCATTATCAATGCACTGACTTGCTGTGTTAAGAAGGCTTTCTTTTTAACATTCAGTTTTCTCTTCATTGTGCATAAGTCCTTCAAAAATTTTGCATATGAAGGGACATGTTGTATAGCATCCAAGAGTGAAATATTAATCTTCACTTGCTTGAAGATTTCATAGATCTCAGTGTGGTATTTGTTCTTTTGGGGGCAGAACCCAACTCCTTTTTTATTTGTTTATTTTCTACTTGGGGGCAGACAATTGAAAGCACTTTGTTTTATTCTTCCTCCAGCGATGCATGTGTGCATCTGTGAGTTTCTTCCGTCCATGATTCCCAACCTGCTCTCTTCTTCATCTCGCGTTCCGTCCCCACGAAAAATGTCCATCACCGAAAGCAAGATTGGTTGGATTCGTTGCAGTTCCTTTCCTTTTGGCATCCCAGTTTTATTTTTTTTTTCTTTTATTTTCTTTTGTCCGTGAAGCATCTCATATGTGTTGAATGTTTTGGGCTCCAGAGGTCCTACGAGAATGCAGTGCGTTTAAAGGAAGTCCTCAGAGAATCTATATACATAAAACTGGCGGTGCTTCTAGGCAGTGTGTGGCTGAGAAGGACGAGCTGCAGTGGTGTTTACCGCTGGGTGGTTCTGAGGGGCAAGAATTCACTTGCTCTGTTTTAACTTCATAAAACAGAAGATGCTGTCGGTTTTCCCATGGAGGTGCGTGGAGGCTTGAGGGACGTGCATGGCTGGTGCTGCCGCTGGACAGTGGCTGCATGATGCAAAGTAGTTCATGGCAATGGCTCGCGGCTGGCTCGCTGTTGTGCTGCTGTGTATGTGGTTCAATGCAGCGGATGTTTTTGGTTGGATGAAAAGGAATGCAATGTGAGTGGAGGACATGCGACGTGGAGGTGCAGCGGCTAGAGACTGAGTTACAATAATGGAGAGGTGGTTTTCTTGGCCACAGGGAGAGTGCTGTGTGTAAGCACAGAGCAGTGGGTGGATGTGCTCTGGAGGATGGCCGTGGCGGTGCTGCTGGAGGTGGTTCACGGTGATGCTATTTGGTTGCTCTTGGTGCTGCTGTAGAGGATCATGGTGGCTTGAGGTGGTTGGGCATGGCGGAGCAGTTGGACAAATGGAGGTGTTGCGTGCATGGGGTGACCAGCGTGAGGTTGAAGATGACGGGAACGACATGTCGTTTTTGTCTATGGACAAAATGACACGTCGTTTAGCAGCCGGATAAATTCAATTCCAGAGTTAAACGACAAGTCGTTTTCGTCTATTGACAAAACGACATGTCGTTTATTGGCCGAAGGTTTTTTTCATCCCAGAGAAAAACGACAGGTCGTTTTTTTGTGCAGGAAAGACAACATGCCGTTTTGACTCCTCTATCAGCATCATAAATATCCAATTTTTTCCCTAAGATCTCGAAAAGAAGTATTTTTTGCAGCTCAATCAGACCTCCTCTTTTTGAATTTTCTCTAATATTACTCAAGAAACAACTTCCTTCAAATTGAGAAGATATCCTGTTATAAATATCTTTTGAAAAAGTTGTCTTTCCAATTCCACCGATTCCGAAAATCCCAACCATGCGTATAATATCATTCCTTTCAAGAATTAAATGCTGATCAATGTCTCGTTTACGAGACTCTATTTCAATTGGATACGTGGCAACATATAGAGGTGTTTGGTTTAGTATTCTTGAGTTGACCCACTGAATGATGTCTTGTATAAATTCTGACTCATCATCCCTATCAATAAAAAAGAGAAGAAAATTTTAAAGAGTCAAACTTTTGTCACAGGTACATGAGATGTGTGAAATTATATCTTGTTTCTGCATTTTTTATTTATTTCGCTACGACAAAGTGACAGCGTTAGATCATTACTATGTTAAAGGGTAGCCTTTCTCCGTCCTTAATCTGAGTGTTTCAATATTAGATTGTGCACTCGTCAAAGGGTAGACTTACTTTTTCATTCTTTTGTATGTACTAATAAAATTTCTAACTTTTTAAATTTTTTTGTTCCATGAGTACTCCAAATCTTATTCTTTCTATAGCTATAACACAAATAATAAACAATTCCCATCTTTTTTCTTAATTATCTAATTTTTCTAACTATCCGATCATTTGATCAGTTATTTTATGGACGAAATTCCATATATATTCCTCAATTCCTTTGCTTTTGCTTGCAATTCATGATCCAAAGACCCAAAAGGCAAAAAGAAAGAAAATATATGTATTTTTATTTAACTCATGTTCTTCTATTTCTCCAATAAGCTGTATGTGAAACTAACGTGGTAGTGGTAATATATACTAACGTGCTCACACATACACACGCGAAGAACATATAGGCAAAGCTTACCCGAACGCTATATATTCCAACCCGGACAATTTGGCTACTTCTTTGAAAGCTTCCTTCCAATACTCCAGCAGCTTTATGTCATCCTTGATTTTCTTTCCAAGTTTAGTGAATGCTTCCCCAAAGCTTCCTTTTTGCTCTCGTATGTCTGATGGTTTTATCTCATAGAATATTGGTAGAACAATTTGTTTGAATAATTTTTTACACTCAAGAATCTTCAATAGCTCATCTAAGCACCATTTGGATTCTGCATAATTTTTAGAAAGGACAATGATCGAAATCCTTGATTCTTCAATAGCTTTAAAAAGTTCTGACGAAATTTGCTCTCCTCTCTCAAGGTCAACACCATCCATGTAAGTCTTGATTCCACTTTGACGTAAAGCTCGGTTTAGATGAGAAATAAACTTGTGGCGAACATCTTTACCTCTAAAGCTCAAGAATACATCATGATTTTGTGGATGGATGGAAGGAGATGAAGATGAAGAAGAGGAAGAAGCTCCTAATTGAATGGCCATGTGGAAGGAGATGATGAAGAAGAAGAGGAAGAAGGTCCAATTATAGATCAATAGGCATCGCAAATAAATAATTACAGAGAAGTGGGTAGAAACTTCTCGGCCACTTCTTGGCAACAACGTCGACCATGCTAATTAATTAATTAAAAGTGGACAGCTTATTTGGTTCTTCCCACTAATGACTAATGATAGAAACGAAGTGAGAGTTAAATTAATCCAGAAAGCAGCCTGCCAACCACCATCTGGACGTTTGTTTTGCGCATTCACGTGCTTGGATGGCCCAACACCGTGAATATGGGTGCTACTAGTTGACTTACCAATAAAAATAAAATAAATTTAGATGTTAAATTATTTGTAATAATATGCTGTGACATAAAATACCAAATTGTGGCTCTATTCTATTTTTAGGAATATATACCGCACCCATCTATCATTATACATATTTGTACATATATATAAATTGATTTTTATAAAGAATAAAGTTTAACTCAATTTCAGCCTATTATCACTACAAGAGAATTATTTTCTAGGACGAATCATTTAGACCCAAAAAACCTCATTTTTTTAGACGATAAAATCCAATGACTAATCCAATATAGGATTATGGATAGGAAGGTTTACATTTATGAAAAATATGTACTTTTCATCAAATTTGATGAGTCCAATGCTAGTGCTCTGAGATGACAAATCTTTCAATTTACTAAACTAATTAGTTCTCGATGCAGGAATTTAATCAGAACTAAAATTTTCAAATTGTTTTCCAAAGTAGAAACCTTCACATGATATTTGAGTACTTTGGAGTCTTTGAAAATTCTCACATATTAGCCATTATAATATTTTTGACAAGATGAATATTTCTTTCTTTCTTGTACCCTTACTTTTCCTGTGAATGGACTAATGTTTTCGTTGATCGATAGAGCACTACCCTATGGTTTTATGTCTATAGAAAGGTGAGTAAACACGTACGTTACTTGTTGCAAGATTCATTACAGATATAGACGTACGTTACTTGTTACAAGATTCATTACAGATATAGTAAAGCTCAACATCCAAACAGGACCTAGTGGATCGATATGCAGTCACGATAGTTGTTTTACGCAAAAGGACTTCAGTTCAGATTCGTGTAAATGGGTGCAAGTTGGCTTGTCAAACATGCTACGTTTGTGCTTGAAAAAGATATAAACAAGTTTAGGTATTGAAAAAGAACCTTCTCAAAAAGACATAAGAAGCCCTTGTTCTGATACCAAGTTGAAGCTTTAACTCCAAGTTTACCTTTTGATCATCATAGTCCTCTGCCAGATCTGAAAGTTTGATGCCCGTTTGGGTTCGTAAGTGATCTCAACTCATCTCACTACTATTCACTATTATTCATAAATTAGTCTACTCACCATATGTACAACTTTCTATTTATTTGTAAAGTTGAATACAAATCAAATATACAGTTTGAGCAAAATACTTCTCCCTCTTGTTTCTTAACAAAAATAAAAACAACGCTGAATTTTTATTTACTATATTCTTTTTCTCAAGCCAATCCATCCTCCTTCATTAACTCATCCTATTTTATTGTGCTTTCAAAAGGAAGTAAAACTAGTGGGATTGAGTCACTTTGAAATGAAATTGTAAGTTATTTAAGTTTATAGATCATAAATTTTAAAAAAACTATTTATAAGTTTATTTAGGACACCCTCAATGGTTAGCACACCACCAATAAAGATGTTAGAGTACGTGTTTAATCTGATAAAATCTACAATGCTCTCACATTAAGAAATCTCAAAAGTCCAGCGTCTGTTTGATTGTTAAACCAAATTCAACTCATCTCAAATCAATTATTAATTAGACCCACTACTTTTTAAAATTTTCTTAAAAAAGTTAAACTTATCTCAACCTACTTCATACATTTTAACCTAAAAGTTAAACTTATCTTAATGGGACCCACAAAATACTACAATTTACAATTTAACTCATTTAAACATCCAAACGTAGCCTTAAAGTTCATACAGGAGAGCTAATTAGTGGATATTTGGCATGGATGCTTGTTTTACGCAAAGGGACTTTAGTTCAAAACCATGCGTAAATGGGTGCAAGTTGGCTTATGAAACATACTTGATTTCTAAAGACTAAGACAAAAGAAACAGAAGAAAAAAAAAAAAAAAAAGGTAGTAGCTAATATCAAGACTTAATATTGGGCAACTGATGATATTCCTTCACTGCATCAAGGGTGGCTCCAAACTTGACTGAACCAAGTATATTAATGGATGCCGATGTTATTGGCTTTTATGGCATTGAAGCTTCTAAAGGATAAGCATTGGAAGCAAGGCTAATGTGCCTGTGGTTATTTAACAACACATAAAGAATGCAGTGCAAGCAAAACTCAATGTTAGTAAATAGTGTTTTTTTATTTTTTATTTTATGTCTGGGAACCTCTCCAAGGTAGGGCCCGTCGGACTCACCCCTGCAGAGTAAATTCCGGTCCAGTGCACCACACCCTTGGAAGTTTCCCTACACAAAACTGGTTAAATTGCTAGCTTTTGACCAATGGGTGTGGCCCCAAATGATTGTTTGCAACCATGAGGTGTTGAACCTTGGACCTTGAAGGGAGTGATACCCCAAGACCAAGGCCTTCACCACTTGGGCCAACCACTTGGGGTTCAATATTAGTAAATAGTTCAAAGAGAAAAATGATGATAAATCTTCAATCTTATGAAGAACCTAGAAAGCTTAGCAAAGGAAGAGATGTTAAAGAAACTTACATAAGCTACTATGAAATAAATCCTAAAAAAAGTGCTGAATGCTGAGTTCAAAATAGGCACAAGGATCAGGGATGTCAAACTTGTTTAGGACCTGAAGCCACAGATTATATTCTCAAATAAGATAATTTTAATTCCAAACATGAAAGAACCTAAAAATGTCCCTAAATTGACCTCATAAAACAAAGGCCAAAAATCCCTAATTCAAGTAGCATATAATAATGTTCCAATGCAATGTAGAAACATGAGATACATCATAAACATGACTTGCATGCCTGTAAAGTGTTACATCTCATGAAAACCAATTGGAAATATACTGACCGAACCAATCTGAATTGGTCAGTTTCGGCCCATTTCTACATCAGTTTGCTTGGTTCACTAGAATGAAAATCCAGCCATGCAGGTTCCCCTTATGGTTTATATGCTTTATTTTTTAGAATCGTTTCAGAAAGAAGACGGTACCAATAATTTCTATGGTTTATATTGTAAAGGGCGTGTCTCACTTCCTATCTACAACCGCTCACCTGAATGATCAAAATGTGGTTGGCGTGGTACGCCTGGAAAAACTTCGATGCTTAAGTCAATAAGAGTCTCAAAAGCAATTTAGCAATTAGAAAAGTGAAAAAATCCTCCCTCCCTATTGAGGGTTACCTGGTATATATAGGCTCTGACGTGATGCTTATCTGATGTAGAGTTTATCAGTGCGTGATGCCGAACTTTTTGGTGTGGCTCATAACTGAACTGACCACGTATCTGCATGAGATCCCTACCTTCTCGTAAGAGGTGGTACTTGGATGTTTGACTTTGTTGGGCTTTGGATACTCTAATTTCTTTTGTTCAATCAAGAGCCTTTTATATTGGGCTCCCTTTATATTTGGGCTTTCTTATTTAGAATGGGCCCTCAACCAATATAGGTCCTCCAGTTATCCCGCTAATTCTCTTCGCCTCAAGAAGTAGAGAATTAAATGTTGATCAATCTTATGGCTTTTGTGAACTTCGTTATGGGCCCTCAATTGTGGGCTTGAGTGGTGCGTTTGGCGCATAGGACAGCTAAGACAGCTGTCAGGATATGCCTCGCCTGTTTATGCACCATTGGGTTCTCGCCGACCCTTCATATTCTTCCCACTGCGACGTTTCACTCTTTTTTTTTTCGCAGTAACCCCTATGGTTCCCACCTGACGTGGTGAAACGGGAGGGTGCTTTCATGTGATGGTTGCTTTTTGCTTCCAGTGTCAGATCATGATGCCCGGGGCTATTGACATTCCGCTTTCTTTTCTTTAAATACCCCTTCTTTACTTTCTCTATTTTTCTCTTTGCTTGTTCTCTTTCTTGTGCCTGTGCTTCCTTTCTTGTTCTTGTCATTTGCGTATCCCGTTTTCTCCATTTTCTTGCATTTTCTCTCTTTTAGTTTTAATGGCTGACCAAGGTGATACCTCTGCACCACCTTTCTTTGTCCCAGCGGGTACAGTTTTTGAAGGATACAGGTAGCGTTCTGTTCTTCAGGCGAAACACCTTCCCGATATTCGGGAAGAGTTTGGCATCCCTATGGAGGCAGTGATGGAGGTACCCCCATCGGGGTGCTGTGATGACGAGGATTTTGCAGGCAAGACCACTTTATCCACAGCCCTGTTGTCCAACAGATTGAGGCTTCCCTTCTGCCGTCCTCTTCGCGATATCTTGGATTTGCTTGAGTTAGCTCCCACCCAGCTCCATCCACACTCTTTGAGGGCTTACCTCTGCTCCTGCATTGTCTTTCGTATGGTTTTAGAGCCTCTCGGGGATGTTTATCCCGATTTGACTGCTCAGGAGTTTCTGGCTTTTTATTATGTGCGGTCTACTAAGGGTAATGTTGCTAGCTTCCGCTTGGTCGTTTGCTTAAGGCTGACCTGGCGAGGAGTATTTCACTTTAATCTTCAACTCTGTACACCATTCTTTGAAATGGTCGGAGTCAAACTGGCACCCGTTGTCCGTCACTATGCTTTGAGGGATCCCAAACCTGCAAACAACGCTTTTCCATAGGAATTTCGTCACAGTCTTGCTTGTTATGGATACCAGCGGTTCTGCCTCCGCCCACTTTGTGAAATAATCCACAGCTATGATCATAAATTTTACCCCGTCGTTTCCTGGTAGGAAAGGTCCAACCAGGTCTACACCCCATTGGGCAACAGGCCAGGGCACGGTCATGGATGTTAGCCCTTCAAGAGGTGCATGCTATACAGGTGCATACGCTTGGCATTCGACGCACTTCCTACTGAATTCTTGAGCATCCCTTAATGCGTTGGGCCAGTAGTATCCTGCTCTTACCGCCTTTCTTGCCAAAGTTCTTCCACCTGAATGGTTTCCTCATATTCCTTTATGTATTTCTGCTAAGACATATTGAGCTTCTTGCGTGGAAATACATCGTAGTAGTGGGGTGGAGAAGCCCCTTTTATAAAGGACTCTGTCAGTGAGTAGGAACCTTGCCGCCTTCCTCCTTACTCTTCTTGCCTCGTTTGTTTCTCGTAGCTTTCCCTCATCCATGTAGTTAACCACTTCGTTTGCCCACTAAGGGATGCTAGCACCAAAGGTGCCTACTTTCGCCCCAATGCCTGCCATGGGAGAGGTGCTTCTTCCATGCCTAATGCCGCCCGTGCCAACCTGTCCGCCACTTCGTTGTCCGCCCTTGGGATCTAAGTTATATTGAAATACAAGAGGAGGTCACGTGCTTCCCAGACACGCTCCAGATACTTCTTCAATTTTTCCCCTTTTGTTACGTATAGGCCTAAAACTTTATTTACAACTATTTGTGAATACGATTTGACCTCTATCTCGATTGCCCTTATCTTGGCAGCTATGGAAAGTCCTGCCACGAGTGCTTCATATTCTGCTTCGTTGTTTGTTACTTTGAAAACCAATGTTGCCATATAGTACTACTTTTGGCCATCAGGATCTACCAAATGTATCCCCAGGCCTCCACCCTCCTTGCAGGATGAGCCATCGACGAAAAGTATCCATGGTTTCTCCACTGGGATTGTTGTGTCTTCCTGGGGGAAACCTGAGAATTCTGCTACAAAGTCTTTCAGAGCTTGTCCTTTAACTGCCCTCCTTGGTTAGTATTCTAAATCAAATTCGCTAAGTTCCATCGATCACCCAATCAACCTTCCCGTGCTGTCCGGCTTCTTCAAAGTTTTTGCTAAAGGGGCCTCCGTAAGTACTCTTATTGTGTGGGCTTGGAAGTATGGGCGGAGCTTTCTGGCGCATGTTATCAAGGCAAAGGCTAGCATCTCAATCCTCGGGTATCTTACTTCAGCTCCCTTGAGAGCCCGACTTGTGTAGTATACAGGATGCTGAGTTGTCCCCTCCTCCTTTACTAGGACGGCGGACACAGCGTTTGGGGAAACCGCTAGGGAAGCGTGAAGCACATTGCCTTTCTATGGTTGCTTTAGGATTGGCGAGCTGGCCAAGTACTGTTTCAACTTCTTGAATGCCTCATCGCATTCTTTGTTCCAGGGATGCACCTTGCTCAGTACCTGGAAAAAGGGGAAACACTTGTCTGTTGACCGGGCTATAAATCTCCCTAGGGCGGCTACCCTGCCCGCCAACCGCTGGGTTTTGTTCAGGTTGTTTGGCGGTTTCATGTTGAGTATGGCAACTATTTTTTCTGGGGAGGCCTCAATTCCTCTTTCAGATACAATGTAACCCAAGAATCTCCCTGACTCAACTCCAAAGGCGCATTTTGTAGAGTTAAGCCTCATTTTGTAATGGTGTAAAATTTCGAACGCCACCCTCAAGTCGTCAAGGTGTTGGGTGGACTCCTTACTTTTTATTAAAAGGTCGTCCACATATACCTCCATGGATTTCCCGATCTGTTCTTTAAACATCCGATTTACTAGCCTTTGATATGTTGCTCCTGCATTCTTCAACCCAAATGGCATGATCTGGTAGCAATACAGCCCCTGGTCTGTTATGAATGAATTTTTCTCCTCGTCCACCGGGTGCATCTGTATTTGGTTGTATCCTAAGTACGCATCCATGAACTCAACATACGATGTCCTGCTGTTGCATCCACAATTACATTAATGCGTGGTAGGGGGAAACTGTCTTTTGGGCAAACTTTATTTAGATCAGTGAAATCTATGCACATTCTCCACCTTCCATTTGCCTTGTTTACCATGACCACGTTGGATAACCATTCTGGGTAGTGAGCTTCCTTGATGAATCCAGCGGCGAGCAAACTTTCTACTTCTTCTTTAATGGAGGCATACTTTTCTGCGCTGAATGACCTTCTTTTCTGGAATACTGCTTTGTGCGCGGGTCCACGCACAAGCGGTGTTCAATGACATCGTTATCTATGCCCGAAATTTCCTCGTGACTCCATGTAAAGACATCCTTATACTCGATCAATAATTGTTTCAATGCTTCTCTATCCGTTGGCGGCACATGGGTCCCAATGCGAGTAGTAGATCCGGGGCGGTCTGGGTGTAACTTTACGAGCTCCAATGGCTCGTCGACTTCAGCATGCTGCTGGTTCTGCTCGTCCCTAACTTTCACATCTTCTTGTAAGGTCACCGCCAGTGAGGGAGGAAGAGGGGGCGCCAGTGCCTCACCCTGTTCCGTTACAACACAAACCTCGCCACGACCTTTTCTTAGTTCTTGCACATAACATTCTCGTGCTAAAGCCTACTCGTCTTGTGACTCCCCTACCCCATTGTCGGTTGGGAACTTCATCTTGAGGTGGTACGTGGATCTTACAGCCCTAAAGTGGTTAAGTGTTGGTTTCCCTAGTATGGCGTTGTAAGAATAAGGAGCTTTCACTACCAAGAAATCGGTCATAGTAGTTGTTGTTCGTGCCCCAGATCCAATGGTCACCAGGAGGGTGATAGCTCCTATGGGCAGGATGGTGTCTCCAGAGAAGCCTTTTAATGGTGTTGGGGAAGGCCTCAGTCTACTGGCATCGATACCCATTTTTACAAACCCCTCCCAGAATAATATATCAGCTGAGCTTCCGTTATCGATTAGCACCTGCTTGGTTGTGTAGTTGGCTATCACAAGAGTGATTACCAAGGCATCATCATGTGGGTATAATATCCCTTCACGGTCCACCTCCCCGAAAGAGATCACCCTTCAGTCAACACCCAGCTTTTGTTGCTTGGGAGCTCTGTCCGCCACATAAACCTCTTTGTATCTGGCTTTCCTTGCATAAGCCTTCTGGCTGGATGTGGACACGCCGCCTCCTGCAAACCCTCCTGCTATGGTCCGAATTTCTCCTATGGGCGGCCTATCCCTCTGGCCCCTTGTGGGCACCCTGTTCCCATTATTATGGCGGCTATGCACTCGGCGCCATTGCTCAGGACTTCTACTCCTTCTAGTTTCTTGCCTAGTTTCCTGGCGTCTTCTTGGCTTTGAACGTTCTACAATCATTCGTTCTAACTCCCCCGTTCTTGCCAGCTCTGCCACTCTCTTCTTCATGGTCGTGCAGTCTTCGGTCTAGTGAGACCCAGTTTGGTGGTATTTGCAGTAACGACCACCCGTTTTGGGGAGACGCCGCTCCTCTCTTTCCTTCTCGTCTTCTCGCATGTTTAAATTATTATGTATAAGCCTAGAATTGTAATCTAGCCTCTCCTCTTGACGACTTGTACTGCATTTCCTGTCAATCTGCCCGCTTCTTCGTTCTGGCTTGCCACTCGCCTTCCAAGGATTCACCAAGGCTTGTAGTGTATCTTCAGCATTAACAAAGTCATCTATTTTGTCCATGAAATCTCTAAGAGCATTGGCATTGGATTAGCCAAATACCTTTTCATCTTCAAATTTAGCCAATATCATTCATATTTGCTCCACATTGAATTAGCTAAATTGTTTTCATCCAAACTATGAGTAATAGTAAATCCATTCTTCTTTTCAAATATGAAAAGAACTATAGAAAGTCTAAAAGTACTTTTTAAGATTATTATATTATAAATATGATATTTTTATTCATATAAGATTTTATCATCTATATTCATATGAGATTATTATATTATAGATTGTTGGATTGTGAAAATCAAAATGAATATGATTATTGGAGGTTATTGAAGATTATGAAAATAAAATAAAAATTAATTAATAAAAGATAATTAATAAAAAATAATAATATTTTATTATTATAGAGAATAGAATGACTAATCCAATGTAGACTTTAAGTTTTGAATGATTAGCTAAAAGTGAAAAAGTTACATATTAATCAAAATTTGAAAAATAAAATAGCCAATCCAATGCTAATGCTCTAAGAGTGGATGGAGTTGTAACGACCCGATCCTATATTTTTTAGGGATAAATTACGGATAATTTTATTAGGCTTAATAAGTGAGTTGAAACCCATAAAATGACTTATCGGATAAGTTATATTTATTTGAATCTAGAATTAAAGTTCCATTATTTTTTTTAAAAGCTCCAAGCCCTTGAATTATCAACTCCAAACACTAATAAACTTCTGTTTTCCTTTCCATAATAAAACTCCTAGCCACTACCGGATTCCCTTCCACAACTCACAGCCCCGCACGAAACTAGCTAGTCCCACGGCTTTCCTGTCAACCTTACACGTCTCTTTCCCTAGGATTTAAATTTTTTGACGTTCTGCGACACCTTTATATTTAAATGTACATACAGATTAGTTCCTCATCAGTCTACCACTACATGCAAGACACTATCGCAACGATTTCCTCCATATGCACGTCTCTCCCTTCCCTTTCTCTAGGGTTTTACCATCACCTCTATATATACTCATGTAATTTTTTCTCCTGCACAACGCACATAGAAACTGCCCAACCCACATCCAGCTTCCACAAACTGCACCGTGAGCCATCTCACATCTATCCAACATAACACTTTTGCTCTCTCAACCATGAAACAACCAACCGCAACAAACCACCGAGAGACCACGTAGGCCAGCCCACTACCCAGCACACACACACGGCAGTGCACCAAGAACCAGCTCGAAGGAAACTCCATGCCGCAGTATCCACACCCAAGCTGCTCCCTCTGCGCCATGAACTACCCCAGAAATGAGACCCTCAGGAAACCACCCACATCCCTTCCTCCCTCACATCTCACGGCCTCCACTCAGTGGCTGCCACCACATCCCCTCCACACCAACCCAAACCGCAAGCCACTGCATCCGATCCCACGCCAAAACTTTTTCCACATCCACCCGAAGCAAAACCAATCACTGCAAGCCTCCATCGGAAGCAATACGACCTGTAGATAACCACCGAAACAAGCCAAAACTGCTTTGTTTTTACACCAAAAAACAGAGCGCCGGTTCTTCTCGTGCAAGGCAATCCCTAAGTCTCCTCAGCCCTTCCAACCGAGAACCACCATAAAGCCGCCCCACCGCACAGCCAGCCGTGAACCCACGTCGAAAAACAATACACTCAACCCCACCGAAGGACCTCTGTTCTTGCATCTGAAAACAGAGCACGGCTCTTCCCTTCACAAGCTGCCCAGCTGTGAACCACCCTCCACCACCATAGTAGTTAACATCGCTAAGTTTGGCAGCACCTCCCCAGAACACACGGTGAAATTACCACCGCCCTCTCCCTCGGTAACCTACCTCCTTTCTCTCAAGCCGTGTCCTCCCCCTCTCATTCACCTCGTCTCTCTCACTCTCTCTCTCTCTCACTCTTCGTCTCTCTCTCTCTCTCACAGTTGCATAGGCGCCCAGCTCGCCGGAATGCCACCGCGCTTGCCACCGTCGAGGTGCAACCCAACCTCACGCCTAGCTCTCAGTTAGCCCTGCCCTTCGCCCCTCACGTAAGTTCTATCCCAAATGCATGCAAACCGTAGACTGAGTTTTAGGTGGGTTACTTAAAATTACAAAAATACCCATGTCTATTTAGGATTCACTGTTGGGAATCTTTTTAAGAAGATTTTAGGAAATATAGGCTATTTTAGTATCTTAGGTTTTAATTAAAGTCACTAATTTAATTAGAAACTTATGCAAATTACGTATTATTTTTATAGATGACCGATTACGTGTCAAAAATAGTGGATCAGTGCTGCAAGGTAAGTACCATGATCATACCCTTACACATATGTATAGTAAACGACATGTCTTTTATAAAAAGATATTATGCATGTATGCCCTCCATTGAAAGCTCCTTTTTACGTACCCAAGACATGACACAATTATGAAAATCCATGATTTTATGTAAATAATTATGCATCAAGTTACTTATGAAAATTCATGATTTTATGAAATGAGTTATGCATCAAAAGATTTATGAAAAGTTATGATTTTATGTGAGAGTTATGCATTAAAATAATTTATGAAAAGCCATGCATGACTTTATGTGAAGATTTATGTATTAAAGTATTTATGAAAAATCATGATTTTATGGGAGAAGTCATGCATTACGACATGTTATGAAAGAATGCGATTTCATTTGAAATCTATGATATGATATGACAAGATATGACAAATATGTATGTGATTTCTTTTGAAATCTATGATATGACAAGTATGCAAGTATGATTATGATGAAATATGAATGATAAGATACATAACGGCCTATGTTATGATATGAACTCGATACATATGTTATGGGCATATTGCATTGCCAGGTCGTACATGCTAGTAGTGCACCCAGTATATCTTCCTTATATATGGATTCCACAACCCGTGGCCACGGGCGGAATCGGAATCTATTTGGATTCGATAACCCTAACTCATGGGGTCAACAGTGAGTAACGGCCTATGAAAAGTGAAAGATAAGTTCATGTTCATGTTCATGTTATTTACGTATGTATTTATAAGTATGCACGTTTTTCAAGAAACCTTATGTTTATTATGTTTACTGTATGATGTGTGCTTATTGAGTATTCGACTCATTTTGGTTTGTTTTCATGTTTTTAAACCATCCTAGGTGATGAAATTTATGAGGATGAGATTACAGGACAGGACTTGACCTCGGGAGGCAAGGCAGAGGCCTAGACACTGACTCCCTAAAAATTCTAAAATGTCTTTATTGGGGAGCGGGGTGTTACAGGAGTCTTTCTGGCCAGTTCCGCCATAAAGGGACTCTGGGGCCATATTCCGCCTAGGAGGGCGGCAAGGGTGATCTTCTCATCTTGGTCGTCCGTTGTTAAATGTTCTTTGTTGAAGCGGGTAAGATAGGTCTTCAGGTCTTCATCTTCTCCTTGTTTAACTGTTAGGAGGTAGGTAGCTGGGCGCCAACGCCTTCTGCTAGGCATGAACTGTGTTAAGAACCGTTTAGCCAGCTCTTCGAAACTGTCTATCGACCTTGGCCTGAGGATCCCGAACCATCCTCTCGCTATTCCCTTCAAGGTCAAAGGAAAAGCCCGACATGCTATTTCGCCTGGACAACCATGGAGAGTAATATGGGCTTTGAAGTTCTCCAGATGGTCCACTGGATCTTTGGATCCATCATACATGTCTACCTAGGGTACTTTGAATTTTCACAGGAGGGGCACGGGCAGAATTCGCTCGCTATACGGCAGGTCTGTTTGGTTGAGCAAGCATTCCACCGAAGAAGACCCTCCTATCTTCTTCGCCATTTCTTCATATTTCTCTGCTAGCTCTTTTAACTCGTCATGCATCTTCTCTTTCTCTGTTCGTCCTAGATTCGACTCCCTATTAGATGGTTCTTCCCCTTCGTCCTGCTCACTATGGGCAAGTACTGCAGTATTGCTAAAATCGACATTCCTCCATCATAGGTCATCATTTTCCTTCTTCAAGACCTCCATGGCTTCCAATGCCTGCTTCAACTTTTCCTCGACTGCTGCTACTCATGCTTCCACAGGTGGATCCATTGCTCGGCTTGCTATAGAACGGGTTACAGTTGGCATGTGAGAACTACGTAAAGAGAAAACAGATCCCACAGACGGCGCCAATGTAAAGGACGTGTCTCACTTCCTATCTGCAACTGCTCAGCTGCGCAATGATCAAAATGTGGTTGGCGTGGTACACCTGAGAAAACTCCGATGCTTAAGTCAGTAAGAGTCTCAAAAGCAATTTAGCAATCAGAAAAGTGAAAAAATCCTCCCTCCCTATTGAGGGTAACCTGGTATATATAGGCTCTGATGTGATGCTTATCTAATGTAGAGTTTATCGGTGTGTGATGCTGAACTTTTTGGTGTGGCTCATAACTGAATTGATCACATATCTGCATGAGATCCCTACCTTTTATTAAGAGGTGGTACGTGGATGTTTGACTTTGTTGGGCTTTGGATACTCTAATTTCTTTTGTTCAATCAAGAGCCTTTTATATTGGGGTCCCTTCATATTTGGGCTTTCTTATTTAGAATGGGCCCTCAACCAATATAGGTCCTCCGTATATGCTTACCTAATCCTACATACTCGTAAGTATTTCCTCTCAATCTCATAAATGCTTTCAATCTACTCAGTCAATTTCCACCTTAGGGTTGGCATAGATCTTTGTTTAGCAGCTGGGTAAACTAGGGGAAAACTTGAAATCTTAGAATTACTTAGGGACTAAATCCAATGAAAGCTGATTCGAAACTTCAAATTAATTGGTTTCTTTTCTTTGAATTGTACAGGAACTCCCACGTTGTGTCATTAATTTTTTTTTTCTTTCGTTCTCAACTGTAACTAGATTTTATTAAGGATTATAGTTTCTTTTTTAATAGGGGCAAGGTTTTCGGATTTTTGTAACTCCCTTGCTCCTCTTTGTATAAGGTATTCCTCTGCCATAAGTGAGAGCTAATCAATAAAATTGGGATACCGTCTTTTCTTTTTTTGAAAAAAAAAATTCAAATTAATTCAGTTTTAGAGGGATTGGATGGCATCGGTGGAGAATTTTTCAACCAAGTCGATTCTCCCCAAAATCGACCATTCATATTCCTAGGTGGGGGAAACCAAGAGATTATTATTTATTAAATATTAAATCCATATAGCACAATTGTTGACCTTGCCTGTGAAGTAATAGATCATACAACAACTGCTAAATCAATATCTAAAAACTAATGCCTAATTCCATAACACAGGTAAGTCCAGTGGTGAACTAGGTGCAATCATTTTCACCAGCTGTTGAAGCAAATGAATTGTATACAATCACATGGCAATCAAATTTCAACTAAGTCCAGTGAGAATGAGTCCCTCAAAAGTACTTCACACCCAAATAGTTTTTCACGAAACTACACGACATTACATGATCAAGATTAGAGCACAAATTAAACAGTCAAACTTCAAAGCATTCTCTTAAGCAACTGAGACTTAGAAAAAGAAATGAAAAAGGCAAAGTCAAGGCAGAATTGCACAATATCATTAATGCTTTCATATAGTGCTTAAAACACAAGCATTTATGGAATAATATTTACCTTCAGAATATATCAAGACGAAGAACATCAACAACAAACACATACATATAAAAAAGTAACTGCAATGGGAAGGGGAGAGAAACTCTTGAGCCTTACATCTGAAGGCTTTAGATAGAATGTTGTATTGTCATCAGGTGGAACTAGCCCAATCACTAGTGATTGAGCTGCATTATTGCATATTTTATACATTTAAAATCAATGTATTCTTAATTATTTTATTATTTTATCGTTGATTTTAGATGGAAAAATGATCAAGAGGCAATAAATTCAAGTTATGAATTAAATTGATTAAAAGCATAGTTTATGCTTATATTTTATAACTTGTGATTTAATTTAATTTTATTGTCTCACATGCACAACATTTTTTTTAATATTCTAGTTTAGTTGTTGTTTAATTTTTAATTAATTAATTATTTTCTTTTTCTAATTTTATTTTTTATTATTATTCTGTTTGTTTTATTTTACTTTATTTTATTTTATTTTATTTTTATTTTATTTTATTTTATTTTTATTTTATTTTATTTTATTTTTATTTTTATTTACTGCGCAGGCTAAACGACATGTCGTTTGGCCTGTAAGCCAAACGACATGTCGTTTAACTCGGGGAATCGGCTGTCGTCTGAGCTGAACGACGTGCCGTTTCTTCCACACCTCCAAACGACGCCGTTTCTTCCACACCTCCAAACGACGCCGTTTCCTTCATCTTCAACCTCCAGCCGTGCGGTTTCCAGCTCCAAACAGATGCTGCCAATGCCACCGTGAGCCGTCCTCCGCCCACCTGCAGCCACCAGCAACACCAGACGACGCCGGCGATCATTCCTCCACCCCATGCACGGCCAAGAACTGTCCGACGCCACGACCGAAACCTTCTCCTATGCACACTGCCGAGAACGACCGAAGGCACCTCTACGTCTCGATTGCAGTCGACTCGGCTCGCTCACGGGTCACGCAGCAGCTTGAACACATGCAGAAATCATTCGGTGCATGCTTGTGATTCGGTGCAGCAAAAAAAAAAAAAAAAAAAAAAAAGAAAAACATGCATGTGGTTCGGCCGAAAGGTGAATAAAAAAAATAAACATGCATGTGATGCATGTGGGGTCGATGCAAGCTGAAACTCTACTCGGTGCAGTTCGGCCAAGGAACAAAGAACAAGCAGTGCATGTGCAGTTTTGTTCGGCTGTAAAGCAGGTGCAATGGAAAGCAGTGAAAGAAAAAGAAAGAAAAGAAAAGAAAAGAAGCTGGAGTCAGTGCAGTCTCGGCTGGATGTTAGAACCAAAATAAGAAATGAAATAAAGCAGTGCATTCGGTCGGCTGGAAAGTAAGGAAGAAACGAAAGAAAATAAAGAAACAAAAGGCAGTGGGAGATGAACAGATGCACATGGGAGGTCACGGACTAAGTAAATACAGTGGTTTTGAAGCCTATATAAAGGCTTGTAAGCAAACGAAGAAGGTGGTCGATGTTAGACACCCAGTAGCTGTAGAATAGAGTAGTTGTAGTTTTTCAGTTTAGGAGACAACGCAGATGAAGTGAGGGAGTTCGGTGATACAGTTGAGAGCCTAATGGACCAACTGTGTTATCGAGCTGTCCTCTCCTTTATCTGTAGTCTCTACTTTATTTTTATTTTTTTTATTTCAATTTATGTCATTTAATTTTATGCACTTTAAATTATTGTCATTTATTTTTCTGCACTTTTAATTTATGTCATTTATTTTTCTGCACTTTACTGCAATTTAAATTACTGTCATTTAATTTTTATGTCATTTAATTTTCTTGCTCATTTAAATTTCAGTTATTTAATTTTCAACAATTTAAATTCACTGTCTTGCGCTTTAATTTCTTTACTTTTCATCACTGCTTCTCAACACTCAAAGCCAACCAAAAATGAATCTGGTTCACGACCAGTAAATTTTCTTTTTCATTGCACTCTTTCATCCATTGTACACATCACTTTTTATTTTTATTTTCTCATTGTAAATAATTCCACCATTTTACACGAGTTTATTTTTAGCACTTTCCCTGTGGAGACGATCTAGGAATTTATTCCTAATTACTACGCGACACGCTCCTGCACTTGGGATAGCCCTTTTGGGCAGCTCATTTCCGAACGAGTCAACTAACATGATTCTTTCCACCAAGCCATGAATTATCTGAAAATTATAAGTTGGGAATTAGAAACACTAGTGAATCACTTCACAAGTAACACATGAATTAAATTTTTTTATGGAGTTTTTTTTGGATAATTAGTCTTTCTTTCCTTCTATCTCTCTGTAAGATAAGCCAACAGTCTTTGGATCACATTCTTCCTTTTTTCTTTTGTGCAGAGGGGGTAGTTTGCGATTTGAAACTAAGTATTTTTCATGTTCAATTGATTATGCTAAGTCTACAAGATCTAAAGATTCTTAAGGGTTTGACAATGACAACTAGAGAAACATGAGGAAACATGCATACAAACTTCATATATTCAAATGTTAATAACCAAGCCGAGTATGATGAGCAGCAAGCTGGAGATGATTTGTTGCTCCTACATCTGTAGTCTCATCCAACAGCACTATGTCACCCACTTCAAAAACCTAGAGAAAAAATTAGAAATGAGGGAACTTTCTCCAGAGATGTACAACAAAAAGTGCAGGAAGAGTATTACCATGCAAGATGAAGATATGAAAAAAAATCCAATAAATGCTAATAATGCTAAAAGATGTCACTATTACAAAGTGTGGAGAGAGAGAGAGACAGAGATAGATCTTCAATTGAAATAGATGGAAATAATTTCGTACTTATACATTAATTGAAGGTATTAATTAGTCAAGAATGTGAAGCTTTCGTAACTGCCCAGAAGTTCTTCAGATCTTGCGCCCATGTTGGTCCAGCTCATCAGGGATAGAGTGGCTGGTTATGGGCCTTTTAAATTCCTCCTCATGTGGGGCTCTCATGATGATTTTCTTCCCTTAGTACAGTCGGTGTGGAATGAGGAGGTTGCAGGGTATGCCATGTTTCATATCAGCAGGAAATTAAAAAGGCTTCGGCATGCGCTAAGTGTATGGAATAGAGATGTATTTGGTCGAGTGGAGATGGAAATTAAAAAGGTAGAGGATCGTATCACGGTTCTGGAAGTAGAGTTGGCCAATTCCTTTTTGAGTCAAACGGAGCAAGAGTGGTTGACATGCAATCAAGCGCATTTGCAGTGGGTGAATAGAGAGGAGATGCTGGCTTGCCAAAAGTCCCGTATCAAGTGGTTAGCGGAGGGGGATGCGAACACTAGATTTTTTCATGCTTACTTAAAGAAACGGGGAAAGAAGATTGATAGTATGCGGTTGGAGGATGGCCGAATGTTAGAGTCAGAGGAGTCGGTCCATGAAGCTGCAGTGGATTTTTTTCAGCACCTGCTTTCGGCGTCGCCAACGGAGGCTAATATGGTCGATCTAGATTTGATGCAGCCGATGGTATCCTTGGAGGAGAATGAGTTTCTATGTGCTGCGCCTACTATGGATGTAGTCCAAAAGTCTCTATGGTCTATTCCAGCTGACAGTAGCCCGGGCCCCGACGGTTTTTCGGCAAGCTTTTTCATGATGGCTTGGGACATTGTTAAAGAGGATTTGGTGGAAATGGCTAAGGATTTTTTTGATGGGCAGCCAGTATCTACTTTCTTTTGGGCCACAAACTTGGTGCTCATCCCTAAGGTTGATGAGCCTTTGGGTTTTGGGCAATTTTGTTCGATAAGTCTTTGTTCGGTTGTTTATAAAATTATGTCTAAGATCATCGTCTTTCGACTGGCACCGATTCTTAATAAAATCATCTCTCCTGAGCAAGAGGCATTCATTCCAGGTAGAAGCATTTTTGAAAATATTTCTGTGTCAAGAGTTGGTGAAAGGTATTAATACAAAGGTGAGGGGGGGAAACACTCTTTTGAAGATTGATATGGCCAAAGCGTATGATAAAGTTAATTGGAGATTTCTTCTAGATATCATTTGAAGGTTGGGTTTTTCTGAAAAGTGGCGAACTATTATTTTTAATGCTGTCTCCTCTCCTTTTTATTCGGTGTTGTTAAATGGTTGTTCAAAAGTTTTTTTCAAGTCGTCGCTTGGGCTAAGGCAAGGTAATCCACTTTCCCCGTATTTATCTATTTTTTCAGTGTGGGACGTATTAAGCCATTTTATCCTGGAGGAGGTACGGTGATTACTCATTTGTTGTATGCGGATGATATTCTGATTTTTGCTAATGGGGGGTAAGTCTTCTATTCGGCATCTGATGGGCGTTTTGCATAGATATGAATTGATGTGCAGACAGTTAATGAATCCAAGCAAGTCCTCTATGTTTTTTCCTCCTTTATTTTGGCTGGACAGAAACATGATTTGAGGGTTATTTCAGGATTTGAGGAAGAGAGTTGGCCGTGTACATATTTGGGTGTGCCTTTGATTGTGGGGAGATTAACTATTCGAGTATTTGATTCATTATTGTTAAAAAATAAAAAATAAAAATTGGCAGGTTGGAAGAGCAAGTTTCTTTCCTTGGAGGTAAAATTATTCTTCTCAAACACGTGTTGAATAGTATGCCTATACATATTCTTTCGGTTTTGAATTTGCCAAAAGGTGTGATAGTGGGGATAAAGAGGGTGCTCTCAAATTTTCTATGGGGTTCCACTTTGGAGAATAAAAAAAGAAAGTGGATAGCTTGGAATAAAATTTGTGTGCCAGTGGAAGAGGGAGGATTGGGCATTCGAGCATTGCATGAGGTTCAATCTTCATTACCTATGAAGTTTGCTTGGAAGTTGTTGAATGAGAAGTCGTCGTGGTTGAATTTTTTCATTACCAAATACGTTGGAAATTCTCATCTATATTCAGTGATGAATCTGAATAAAGGGTCTCGTTCTTGACGGGGATAATGGAGCAAATGCCTAAGGTGTCGAGTAATGCTAGGTGGATCATACGGGGTGGCCATGTTAATTTTTGGATGGATTACTGGGTAGAGGAGGGTCCGCTAATCAATTTTATTCCTGTCGTTGGTGATTTAAATTTGCAGGTGAGGGACGTTCTAACGGACATGGGGCCAAATATTCGTTTGTTGCGTGAACGAGTTTCGGAGGAGGTTGTGACGTTGATAGGTGAGGCTGGAATAAAGGTTAGACCGGGGGTTGACAGGTGTGTGTGGAAGCCTTCTATCAATGGAGATTTCACGACTAAGTCTGCTTGGTCTTTGATTCGACAACATGGGGAGATATGCCCTTGGAAGAAGTGGTTGTGGAAAAATTGGCTTCCAAACTGAAAGTATCCCAAATACTTAAAACATAATTCATACAAACGGACATGAAATAGCTGAGATCGTAACGCTAGTTCAAAATGGCTATGATCAAAAAAGTATTGGAGATGCAACTCCATAGCACATGTAGTAATTTAAGTTAACTACTATATTAACATTGATATCGCACCATCGCTCAGTTGACCGTGTCCAGTTGGTCGAATCCTGGTTCTTCTTCGGGTCCTATGACAAGACCGTGTCCATTTGAATGGGAATGGTAGTTGGGACTACCAAAGTAAGATTTGATTACAAATCTCAGCAAATTAACAGAAAACTTCCACACAGGTTAAGGATGCATGCATGGAAGTAAAAGTATAAATGCATAATTAAAATCATAAGTAATCATAGCATAACTTGATAAACCACATAACATAACTGACATAACTTAAACTAAAGCGTGAACTGAACTTAACTTGCTTAAATTGAACTAGACTTCAACTGAGATTTCACTTGACATGAACTTGATATGAGACTTGACTTAACATAAACTTAATCTAAGACTTGACTTAACATAAACTTGATCTGAGACTTGACTTAACATAAACTTGATCATAACATAACGTGAAACATGACTTGAACGTGAAATACATGAACTTGAAATCTTATTCAATAGACTTAATCATTAAAGTGACCATATGGGTGCTACACAGGTTCCCTTGAGCCGTGTGTCCCTGTCGATTACCGCATCACAACACAGGTATTTGTACCAGCTGTGAGTGCGTTAATACGTACTCCACAGTTGTTGTAACCCCACGTATTCTACGTGTCACAATTGCTGTGTCTCACGTAGTGTATGCTCTACAGTTGTTGTGGCCCCATACTTCATGCTTCACAGTTGTTGTGACGCCATGAATTGTTTGTGCCACACTTGCTATGAACACACTTAAAATAAAGTATGGCTCCATCGGCGTTAGTGCCTGGCGCGCTCCAGTGACCAGCTCTTTAGGCCCCATTTGTAACCTGTTGACAGTACTTCGTCAACCCAGAGAATTTCACACCTATTTAGACACTCCAGAGTGAACAAAAGAGTCACACTAGGATATTATCCCATCCTAGCGCTTAGGGTAGTGATTGACATGATTGTTCTCGAAATACACAAACTGTATTTGAGACGAAACGTGACTGGATCACGAAAGGACAGAAGCTCTGACGTAACACAACATGACTTGAACGTAACTCAAAATATATGATTTACTTGAAATAGAAACATTCGTAATATGACAAAACATATAACAGACAACACACTTAACATGGCATACTTGCAACATTGAATATTGCATGACATGACATACATGTAACAAATGGCATACTTAACTTGACATGACATACTTGCAATGTATAGCAATACGTGACAGAATATCTTATGTAATAGATGAATAACTCATGAAGGAATAAATTATGTGTAACAGATAAATATGTAATGACTTAGCATAACATATGTTATAACATAGATACATACACTATAGTTCCTTTACTTATCACTCATACACATTAAACTGCTAGTAAGTTAAAAGCTAACTTATCTCGGTCTTCTCGTTTTCTAGACAAAACTCAAACACGATCACGAGGAACTGAAAATAATGATTTCTAAACGTTAGAACTTAATCACTAACAATCAGAAATATGAAAAAATGCCAACTTAGAGTAAGATTACCATTTTACCCTCTACATGTGGAAAAATGACCATTTTACCCCTAACTTAAGGATTTTGCATCCTAACTCCAAAAATCACCAAAATTTACATACCTTATGTAAATTTTATCCTAAACTCAAATATCTATTCAGAAAAATTTAAAACTAAACGCAACCATTAAAACCCTATAGGGCTGAAATTTTACATAGGCTATTCCTTTCATTTTTGTTTCTAACTTGCTTTGATCAACCTCTTGATCCATGACTTATGAAGATGTGATCCTCAAACCAAAACATCACATGGTTTAAAAAGATGTCCTAAAACAGATCCAAGCTTCAAACTCAAGATCACATAGTTAAAAATCAACCAAAACATAAATGTAGCCAAGAACGTCATCACTTTGGCCTAACCGAATATCTCCTTTCATAAAATTTCATATCTTCGAAACTAACATCAAATATATTCAAAACAATATTCTAAAATGTATATAAAAGGCTTAGGATCCTCAAATAAAAATATCAAAGCCATTGGATTAGGATTAAACCATAAAAGATTTAGGCCTCGTTTGGTTTTCAAACCAAACTCATCTCATTTCACTCATCATTATAATTTTTTCAAATTTCAACATAAAATATAATAAACAATTCAACTTTTTTAAATTTCAAAATAATAATAATATTAAAAAATAATATTTTAACAATATTTTATCATCTAAACTCAACTCAACTCAACTCACTTTAACATCCAAACGCACCTTTAAACTTTCTCAAAACAGAAACTGTTTTTCCTATTCCAATTTCTAAGTTTCTATATCTAAGAAAATCTTTCACCAAAACTTTTAATCATGCAACAAATACTCAGCAAATAATCATATACACATGTTAACAGTACTCCATAAAAAGTTCTGACCAAGATCTATCCATTAGCTTGGTCAAAAACTCCAAACTACAACACACTCTTCAATTTATAGCCCAGATTAACCTTTCTGAGGTTTAAACAACTTTTGATCAATCAAATGATCCCCAAATGGAACAAATAAGATATTCACGTAAACTATACTAAAAGAAGAACAACTTTAATGAAGGAAGTTTTGTGAGAAAACACTTACAAAAGCTTCAAATAAGGCAATCAACAAAGACCAAAAAAACTGCCCGAGAGAGTGTTTTGTGTTCTATCAAGCAAAAGTGTAAAGAGGGCTGCTTTTTCGTGAGAAGTGGACTGGAGAGCCTCTTACACAAGTTATGGAAAGTGATAGGACTGAAAGAAAGCTTGAGTGTTGGCCTTTTCTTCCCATTACAATAAACAAAAATCAGCCTAAGATATTTTCTCAAGGTGGAGTGTAAAAGTGAAAGAGTGAGGTGACCCTTTAGATTTTTATTTCAAAACCTTCTAGGCCCTCTTTTGGAAAGATCTGGTCAGCCAAGTGGGGATGCAAAACTTAGCCAAGAAGCAATGGCAATGAGACCAAATTCGTGGGCCTTAATGTAAACCGAATGGGCCTCAATTTTGGGGTTTAAAGAGGGTTTGGGTTGCTATCAAGCCCAAATCCAATATCACTTGGCCCAATCAATTTTCGAAAGTTAACAAGGTTGGATAATGATGTTCTAACATAAATTTGAATGATTAATAGTAAGTGGAAGTAATTTAATCAAGCGATTAAACACAATGCTAGAAACTAATTCTTTTAGATATTTGAGGTCAACTTTATGGTTTGGATAAAACCATTTAGGATTTCGGTGTCAATTATGCTTTTGGGTTCACAGTTGGACTCCAACCATCTAGGATTTCACTAGGGTGAAAATCCTCTTTGATTTGGCATAATTTGATTGGTTGGATGTAATAGGGTTTTTGCTTAGGTGGCATGATCTCACACATTGATTCCTTCAAATCCATCAAACATTCCTCATGGTGCCAAATGTCTAATACTATTCACTATGTGTGGCTAAGATCCTGCCAAGTGTCCAAATAAAACCTTTCTAATCTAATTTGTACATTCCACACTGTGATTTTGAAACACTGCAATTGGTGTGCATAACAAGGTTACTATTCACTCCAAAAAAGTAAATCATAATCTTAGCACTAAAAATTCTTAAATATTCATATTAACCTACAGTGAAAATCATTTACCGAAATTCAACCTCGAAGTACCCCTAAAAATAATTTCATAGTTTCAAACAGGCGTTTCGTCCGAAAATATGAAAATAGACTTATTGCGTCATAAAATCCAAAATAATCAACTGAGTCTAATGGCGCAGACCATAATACATTCTGACACTTATAACTACCTCAAATAATTAGAATCGCACTTCTGGCACCATAGTGAGTGATAGCACAGACTATGTTGACAGACTAAAACCTATGCGATTGGTCGATTCATGAAAACTTATGGAGTTTTCACGAGATTCCTAAAACCAATAGAAATTCAACCTTTGAATTTCTAACGGGCTATTACAGTGCGTCCATGTCCTTGCAGGTTGGTTGGCTTCGAGGGTGCTTCCAATTGCCATATCATGGGCGGTATGGAAGGCCCGTTGTGCGGCAAGAATGGATGGTATGCTTTTTAACCCTAATGCTATTATTCGATCTATTAAATTGGCTATTCGAGACTTGTCAGGAAAGGTGAAAGAATTTCAAGTCATTAGCTTAAATGACTGGGTGGTGATGGAGGCTTTAGCATGTCCAGTTCTTCCTGTGGCATCGAAGCCTATAAAATTTATTGTTTGGCGTCCTCCAGAGAGAGGGAGAGTGAAATTGAATGTTGATGGTGGTTCTTGCGGCAACCCAGGGGAATCCAGCGAGGGTGGTATCATTCGTGACTTTCAAGGTGGAGTGGTGGCGGCATTTGCAAATTCATATGGGCATGCCACTAACACCATCGCTAAATGTAAAGCTCTTCTTGATGGGCTTCGGATATGTAAGCAATTGGGCTTGAGAGATATTATGGTTGAGTCAGATTCTATGGTCATCATGGGCTGGTTGGTGTGGGGGTGTGTAGGTATTGGTTTCTTTGGAATTTTTGGGAGGAAATTGTGGACATTGTTAGAGAGTTAAATGTGCGTTTTCGACATATTTATAGAGAGGCTAATATGGCGGCTGATTATTTAGCCAAGAAGGGTGCACATGGAGTTCATTTACTATTTGGAGGCAAGTCTTCATTAGAAGGTCCTATCCGGGGTATTGTTAGGTTGGATTGGCATTCCATATCTTCACAGAGGATGATTCTTTGGTTTTACGAAGTTTTTTTTTTTGTATTCATCCGCCATAAGTGAGGGTTTCATTAACAAATGATGGAAATGGGTTACTCTTGTACATGTGATATCGGCTCTTAAAAAAAAAAAAATCAAGAATGTGAACTGATTATATTAATGGATTAAATAACACATAAATGATGCTATATTTAATTCAATAATTTTTCATATTGGGTATTTAGTAATGACAATGAAAAAAAAACAACACGCAATAAACACATAAATGATTACAAAAAAGAGATCTTCAACTAGAACCATAACTTTACAAAGTTTGTACTTATCAGCGTACAATTAAACAACATGACTCCATAAAAAGAGCATTAGAACTAAGAATAATGGCCCAACAGAATTAAATAGTATGCAGTACTCAAAAATTAGTAAACCCATATGCTCAGAGATCTGCTAATATGATAGAAACTAAACAGACTCAACATTAGAAAAATCAATGGTCTATTGAAAAACTACAGTGCACCTTTATGGGCTTTGGATGGCCTTTGTTCTGTCCAACAGTTGTCAATATACCAGGCATAGATAAATAAACAGTCTGTGAAAATGGAGCAATGTGTCAAATATTAGATAAATAAACAGAAAAAATAGGTACATATTGTTAAAATTCTTATCGTGTGTCTTCATCATGTTTAATTTAAACATTAGAAATTTTAACTAAACCACATGAGGAAAGAAGAAAAAACAGACAGCCGAAATCAAATAAACTACACCAAGATCTGTTTTGATTAAAGGAAAAAAATGCATTCACTTCAATGAAAAAATGGAAATGCACAGGCCTGCAAATCAGGAGAGCAACTTTAATAACATCTGCTTATTAAAATAAAAAAAGAAAAAAAAACTTTGATAACATCCTAAAATTGAGACAGACAATCTTGCTAATCAATCAACTCAATTCTGCGTACCTAAAATTCATTACCAAGTTGGGAAGAAAATATTTGGTTCAACTCTACGCAAGTACTTATCATGCATGCTAGAGATCCTAATTGGGCATAGAAAATCATGCAGTTTATAAGCACATTTTTTGTATAACATATCAATAGAAACTATAATTTGGAGGATTGCGTATAAGGGATAGCAATCAACCCCAATCATGAATACTAGCATGGAAGGTTCATATCCAACAGTTGATTTGAAAAAATATGGACCAAATATATAATCCATGATGGGGTATAGTTTTTTTTTTAAAAGTAAGAAATTTCCATGATGGGGGTATATTAATAGATTGTATATCACAGTAGATTGTATATCAATATATATGTTATAGTATTTATAAAATTTTCGTACTTAAACACTATAGACTACTAGTAAGCAAAATTCAGAGAAGGAAGCGAAGAAGGAAACCGCCTAATCAATCAAACAGTAAGCAGCGCACACAGTAACAATCAAAAAGAAGAAAATGGAGGCAACATGTTAAAAAAAATACTGGCTTCTAACAGAAATGCAGTTCATGAAATGTGATTAGTCTTGATCCGAAAAGGGAGAACAAAAATAATAACAGCAAGGACAGAAAAGGAGAAACTCTTATAAAGAAATATGAGTACCTAAAACTGTTCTTTCGAAATCCCGCATTATCATAATACAACTGAGCACATAAGGCTTAGGATTACAAACCTCATTTTCAGAGGAACGAGGATTTTCAATGATCAGTGCATTTGAACTGTCTCCTTCATGATTTAACATTGCAAAATTGTCATTAAGCGAGCACAAGATAAATGACAAGACCTCTGTAAACCCACACATTGCCATCTGGTAGCAAAATAAATAAAAACAATGTTTAACAGAGAATATAATTAAAAAAAAAAACTATATAAGGAACGGTAGCACTAATCAAGAAACAATCCAGATTTTTTTAATCTGCTCTGTACCTCTAATCTGATAAGATGACTAAACTCTTCCAAGCGTAGTGGCTTCAAAGGCACAGCCCTTCCCTTTGAAATATTGTAACCCTTAGCAATCGTAATATCCTTAACATTATTGTAGCCATAAGCAATGGCAACATCCTTGGCAATGAAAAAACATGCCTTGTCAATACAAATAGACATGTGACACTCCAAACATTTTTGGTACAAGAAAGAGGCATTAATAAAATGGCCAGGTTTTAGTTCTATCAATACCTCCATAACATCACATGGGTGAAGAACATCATTTCTAGTTGGAGGTACAGATACAGTAATATTGGAGTTACTATCACCTGAGACAGACTGCTCAGCGCACAATTGCATCCGATTTAACAAACTAGTGACCTGAATGATAGAGAACAGTGAGAAATACAAGTTATAGCCCTTGCATATGATGAATTACTGTCACTGAACATAAAAACACAAAAAAATATCTGCATCACAATGTGACATTCTACTCATCATATTGCTAACCTAATGCTAGATTTCTCAAATTTGGTTTTACCACCATTCAGCACTTCCCTAGCATCATCCCTTCCCCCTTCCCTTGTCAACCAAATAATATAAAGGGGAGGCAAACTCACTCTCCTTCTGTTCCTTCTCTCTCCCCATCCAACCCTCCTAATTTCCATCCTTCCACCAAACTTGGTTTAAGATTTGAACTACTGAAGTTATAGGCAACAAAATTACCTTTCATTATAAGTAATCCAAGAAGAGAAAAAAGGATTATAGATAGTGAGAAAAATCAGAGAAACTGAAAAGGATTGTAAGCAGCAAAACTACTGAGAAGAATATAAAAGGTTCTTTTTTTTTCATTAATACTAACAGATGAACAGGTCAGGCCCCAGGTACACAGGGCATATATACGAGAGACAAAGGGTTGTGTCGTATCATTACTCTTCTTGCAATATTCTCACCTGAGCCAGCCATTACATGTAACATCCCGACCCCAAAAAGTGTGATTTTATTTATTTATTATTATTATTACTATTTTATTAGATATGTTTTGAGGTAGTGAATTATTTTGAGTAGGATTTTCCTTACTGATAAATTATACACCTCTTTTATCTTTCTGTTTGGTCTCCCCGATTGGGTAGTTTCCTGATTTGAAACTAATTTCCAATTTAAGCACTTCAAAACTCTTAAATCCTTTCAGTATGTATATTGTCTCAGTGATTCTTTCCTTGTGGGAGTAGGTTTCCAAAGTTTAGTCGAATTCAGTGCTAAGAGGTACATAGTATGATCATATAAATGCATGCGTACTGTGAATATTATTGTTATGTATGAAAATATGATGTGCTTATGATGGTTATCTACGCTACACTAAGAGACAAGTCAAGGTTAGATTCCTTTCACAATCTTTGATGAAATATGAGATTATGCTTGAATGAATGAATTTGTTGTCGATGGATTGAATGTTACTAAATCACATGGAAGCCATGAGTTGTTCATGTAGTAATTTAAGTCAAGGATGCCATGTAATAGAATAGCCAAATTATGTATGCCATGTTCACGTAATACTTAGATCATGTATGCCATATTCATGTAGTACTCGGATCATGTATGCCATGTTCATGTAGAACTTAGATCATGTACGCCATGGAATGTCATAAAATGTTCAGATCATGTTATAGAATAGCCATATTATGTATGCCATGTTCACCATACTTAGATCATGTATGCCATATTCACGTAGTACTCGAATCATGTATGCGATGATCATTTAGAACTTAGATCATGTATGCCATGCAATGTCATAAAATGTTCAACTCATATTATGCCATGTCACATTATGCTATGCCACGTACAAGAAAAGGCCATGTTATGCTATGCCATGTACAAGAATATGTCATGTTATGCTATGTCATGAACAAGAGTATGCTATGTTAGAAAAGTTCATGAAGCCTAATAAAGTCTCATGTATTAAGAAAGATAAGAAGTTTTAAGGTGACACAAACCCAAGCGTGTTCATCACAAGTTATGCTAAGACGGTGCCACGGACTCAAGCGTGGTTAACCACAAGTTCAGTGAAACACGGACTCAAGCGTGTTTCACTCCATGTTATGCCAGATAAGTGAAACACGGACTCAAGCATGTTTCACTCTATGTTATTCAATTAAGTGAAACACGGACTCAAGCGTGTTTCATTCCATATCATGCAAGTAAAGTGAAACACGGATTCAAGCATGTTTCACTCCATGTTACTCAGTTAAGTGAAACACGGACTCAAGCGTATTTCACTCCATGTTATGCCAGTTAAGTGAAACACAGACTCAAGCGTATTTCACTCCATGTTATGCTAGTTAAGTGAAACACGGACTCAAGCGTGTGTCACTCCAGATTATGCAAGTTAAGTGAAACACGGACTTAAGCGTGTTTCACTCCAGGTTATAGAAGTTAGATGAAACACGGACTCAAGCTTGTTTCACTTCATGTTAAAACAAGATAAACAAGTTGTTATGCATTTACGTTACATGTTGCCATGATTATGTATGCTTCCACTCATGTTAATGTTGAATAGGTATGCTATGTTAATCCATGAAGATGTATGTATGTATGAAGAGTCTCCAGAAATTAAGTCTATGCTAGGCTAAATTATATTTTACAGTATGATGTGCTACTTACTGTGTATTCGACTCATTTTTGTTTGTTTCTCTATTTTCTTCTATGTTTAATTGTCACAGATGATGAGTATGAGGACGCAAAGCTGGAGGGCCAAGAATAGGCCTAGTGTAAAGACTTAGAAAGGAATAAGTGTTGTTTACACAAGAATTAGTTTAGTTTATGTTTTACTTTATGTTTTCAGTTTCATGTTTCAAAAACAGTTATGTTCAATTCAGTTTTGTTGAGGGAAAATATTAGTTGATTGGCATATTCTTGTAAAAACCTTTGTAAGATTGTGTTGTAACAAGTGTTGAAGTGTGTCTTAGTGAAAAGGGGTCAAGTGAGCTCAACTAGCTCAAGCATAACACATACACGAAGTGTGCAGGAAGTTGGCTTGACATGGCTCGACATTTCGCTCTAGCGAACTTGGCTCGACACTCCGCTCGAGCTACATTCAAGTCAGAGAGTTCGCTCAACTCCGCTCGAGCGAACTTCAAGTCAGAGAGTTCACTCAACTACGCTCAACACTTCGCTCGAACTAATGTTCGAGTCAGAGAGTTCACTCGACTCCGCTCAACACTTCACTTGAGCGAATTTCAAGTTAGAGAGTTCGCTCGACTACGCTCGACACTTCACTCGAGCCAATGTTCTGAAAACCTAATTTTTCCTTAGGTTTGGGCGCCTCCTTCTTGGGAAGTATAAAAGAGAACTTTTTGCTCATTCTTGTTGTGGCAAATCAAAGCTAAAATAGAGCCCCCTTTCCAAGAGCATTAGAGAGAAACTTTTCCCCACATTCAAAGTTGAATCTCTTGGAAAATATATCTCTAACAAATCACACTCAAGATATAAACACAGTTGAGTCCATTGAAGTGGACGTGTTCATTGGCCGGAAGGTTTCCGAAGCTGCTGTTGCTGCAGATATCGAGAGGTTCTTGTGGAAAGCTATAGAAAGGTCGGAGTTCCGGCACTACATGTGTGTAGAGATCGAGTGGGTCACTCGTGGTATTGCAGTCCAAGTTTAGGAACTTCAAAGGTTTTGTAAGTGTCACTAAATTGATTGTAACAAACTTATTTTTTATAGTAGATTTGAGGTAGTGTCTTACACCCGGAGTGGTTTTAGATTTTGAAGAGGTTCTTCAAATGAGTTTCCACTTCGTGATCAAATCTCTGTGTTGATTTTTTGTGTGATTTATTTTATTGTTTGTGTAACATCCCGGATTTTAGTGTATTTTTAATGAAGGTTTATTTTAATTATTTATTGTGTAATTCTCTTGTTTTAATATTTTAGAGGTTTTATTTTATTATTTTATTGGACTTTCCTATTTTTATTAATTATTATTTTTGGAGTTTTGGAATATTATTTTAGAATATTTTAAATTGTGAAAATTATTTTATTGGGCTTTCTTATTGTTAATTATTGTTTTGGATTTAAATTGATCTTTAATTTAAATTGGTTTGTTTGTGGGTTTTAAAATTTCTATTGTTTTATTAAAGCATTTCACTGCGTTTGATTAATTTTAATTAGTGATCTGCAATTTAATTCTTCTTTATTTTAAAGGATGTTTTTGTCTGAGTTTAATATTTTACTTTAGTTAATTTTGAGTTAAATTTATTAATTTATTTTAACTATTTTAAAAATAGTTATTGTTTTATTTGAATATTTCACTGCGTTTGGATTATTTTATTTAGTTAGTGGTTTTAAAATCGTCTTCGTTTGATCACTTTCGAAACCCACGTTGAAAAATCTGGATCTCCTTTTTCTTCTTCCTCTTTTTCTTTTTCCCTTTTTCTTTTCTTCTTTTTCTTCTTTTTCCCCCCAGCCCCGATCGGATCTCTCTCTCTCTCTCTCTCTCTCCTCACCCACGCGTGCTACGGACTTACCGCCGCAGCGCGCCGTCGACCGGCGGTGGTCGACACCGCTGGTGCCGTTCGACTCCTCGTCGATCGGCGACCCTACCGTACCATTTTCAGGCCGGCTAACGCCGCCGTTAGCCGTCAGTAGCCGTGCGAAGCCGCGGTGGTTTTTGCACCGTTCCGCCGCCGTCCGGCCACCTTCGGCCACCAGCTCCTAGCCACATCACCATCGGCCCATTTCCGTCCTAACCGACCCAACCCCGGCCCCGATCCGTCGCCAGAGCCGCCCCAACGAGCATCAAACCCGAACCAACTTTTCCGGCCTTCCACCGCCGTTTCGGCCGCCACCCACGGCCAACCATCACCACCATTAGATTCCCCACCTCCTATAGGCCCTACCCTATCAATTTCAAGTCTTCGTTTGACCCCGTGTATTTTTGGGTTCACTGTGAATTTCGGCCACAGTGTTTTTGCACTGTGACAGTTGCTGTTTTGGTGCTTCCAGTTCCTCCGTGATCCTCCATAAATTGTTTTAAAGCACTGTAAGTATTTCCTAAACAATTCTTTGAGATTTAATTATATTTTTGCAATTAA
>CM056947.1:27022215-27182215 GCA_029856935.1 Cyclocarya paliurus
TTAACGTAACATGTGGGTGCTACATGGGTCTCCTAGAGTCATATGTTCCTGCCAATTACCGCATCACAACACAGGTATCTACACCAGCTGTGAGTGCATTAATACATACTCCACAATTATTGTGGTCCCATATATTCTATGTGTCACAATTGCTGTGTCTCACGTAGTGTATGTGCCACAATTGCTGTGACCCCATACTTCATGCTCCACAGTTGTTGTGGCTCCATGACTTATTAAAATAAAATGTAGCTCCATCGGCGTTAGTGCCTGGTGCACTCCGGTGACCAGGTAGTTAGGTCTCATTCGCAACCTGTTGACTATACTTCGTCAACTCAGGAAATTTCATACCTATTTAGACACGCCAGCGTGAACAAATGAGTTTTACTATGATATTTTCTCATCCTAGTACTTAGGATCGTGATTGACATGAATAACTTAACATGATTGTTCTTGAAATACATAAACTGTATTAGAAACAGAATGTGACTTGAATATGAAAGGTCAAAAGCCCTAACATAACACAACATGACATCTTTAACATAACATGCTTACAACAATGAATATACATTACATGACATACATGATATTCCATTTTTTTATGATATTATTTTGATGAATTTTTATCGTAGAAATGAATAGTACTCACTAAGTAAGTTCCCAGAAAAGATCAATCTTTTTTAGACAGAACTTCTAGATTCTCAGGAAAGAATGGAGGGTCAAGATGGACACACTTAGAAATTTTCAATCTCCTTAGACAGAATCTCCTTAGATTATTTGTATCCACACTACTTGCAATGTATAGCAATACATGACAGAATATTTTATGTAACAAATGAATAATTCATGACAGAATAAATTATGTGTAACATAAAAACATGTAATGACTTGGCATAGCACATATAATAACATACATACATAGACTGTAGTTCATTTACTTATCACGCATACATAGTAAACTGCTAGTAAATTAAAAGCTAACTTACCTCTGTTTTCATGTTTTTAGGCAAAACTCAAGTGCAATCACGAGAGATTGAAAGTAGTGATTTTTAAAAGTTATAACTTAATCACTAACAATTAGAAATATAGAAAAATATCAATCTAAGAGTAAAATTATTAATTTACCCTCTACATGTGAAAAAATGACCATTATATCCCTAACTTAAGGATTTTGTATCCTAACTTCAAAAATCACCAAAATTTATATACCTCATGTAGATTTTATTCTGAACTTAAATATAAATTCAGAAAAATTTAAAACTAAACACAACCATTAAAATTCTATAAAAACCGAAACTTATATAAGCCATTTTCCTTGATTTTTGTTTCTAACTTGTTTTGATCAACCTCTTGATTCATTACTTATAAAATGTGATCTTCAAACCAAAAAATCACATGGTTTAAAAAGATCTCCTAAAACAGATCTAAGCTTTAAAATCAAGATCACATGGTTAAAAATCAACCAAAACATTAATTTAGCCAAGAACATCATCACTTGGCCTATTCGAATATCTCCTTGCATAAAAATTTCATATCTTTGAAACTAATATCAAATATCTTCAAAAAAACATTATATCATGTACATAAGAAGCTTAGGATCCTCAAATAAAAATATCAAAGCCATTGCAATAAGATTAGACCATAAAAGATTTAAACTTTCTCAAAACAGAAACTGTTTTTCCTCTTCCAGATTCGAAATTTCTAAATCTAAGAAAATCTTTCACCAAAACTTTTAATCATGCAACAAATCCTCAACCAATAATCATATACCTATGTTAAAAATACTCCATAATAATTTCGGACCAAGATCAATCCATTAACTTTGTCAAAAACTCCAAAATATGACATACTCTCCGGTTATCGCCCAGAATGACCTTTCTGGGGTTTAAACAACTTTTGACTAACTAAATGATCTCTAAATAGAAAAAATAAGATATCCACGTAAACTAGACTAAAAAATAAACAACTTTCATGAAGGGAAGTTTGTGAGAAAATACTTACAAAAACTTTAGATAAGGCGTGCAAAAGAGTTCATAAAAACTGCCCGAGAGTATTTTTTTGTATTCTAACAAAGCAAAGTGTAAAGGAGGGATGATCTTCATTGGAAGGGGCTGGAGGGCTATTTATAAGAGTTTTGGAAGATGATAGATATGGAATGTAGACTGAGTATTGATCTTTTTTCCCAATAAAATATACAAGATATTTCTTCAAGGTTGAGTCTAGAATTGAAAGAGTGAGGTGTCTCCTTAGTCATTCACTTCAAGAATATTCAAAGTCCTTTTGAATAAATATGATAAGGCAAGTGGAGGGTGAAATATCTTAGACAAAATCATTGCTAAGGTGGCTAATTTTGTGGGCCTTAATGAGCTTAAACCGAAAGGGCCTCAATTCTTGGGTTTTAAGAGGGTTTGGGTTGCTATTAAGCCCAAATCTGATTTCTATTGGTCCAATCAAATATCCAAGGTTAGCTAAGTTAGATAATGATGTTCTAACACAAATTTAAAAGATTAATAGCATGTGAAAATAATTTAATTAAGCGATTAAACACGATGCTAGAAACTGATTCTATAAGGTTTTGGATAAAACTGTATAAGATTTTTGGTTTCTAACACACTTATGGGTTCTTAGTTGGATTCCAACCATATAGGATTTACTACGGTTCCTAAAGACAATAGAAATTCCATCATTGAATTTCTAGCGGCTGTTACAATATATAAAGAATTATATAAATCATTATAGTGTTTTATAGTTTTAGTAGTTATACTAATACTATATCACTATATGATACGATAGTGATATAATAATACTATATTAGTATTAGCATAACTATCAGTGATATAGTTATATAGATAGTTATATTAATACTATTATATAGTTATATTTATAGGCTTGTAGCATTTTTTTTTTACAGTAGATTTATGTTTTCAGTTTTTGTTTTATAGCAGTTTTTTTACAGCAAAATTTTTTTTATAACATACTTTTTTTATAAAGCGGATTTTTATAAATAGTAACAGATTTTTAATAAAATAGATTTTTTAAAGTAGCTTTTCTTTTATAAACAGATTTTTTATGACAAATTTTACATTTTATTAAAAATGAAAAATCGGACCGAACCGGTAAAACCGGAGGTACCAATTTAGGAGTGTAATTGGTGCGTAATCAGTTTTGAAAATACAAAATCGATGCATACTGATTCGGTCTTAAATTTTGTCTAAAATCGGACTGAACCGGACCGGTTACATCCCTAGTTAGAGTTACAAAGGTAATGAATAAAGAACTTGGTCAGGAGTTTTCCAGAGCTGAAATAGATGCAACACTAAATCAAATGTCTCCACTAAAATCTCCATACCCTGCTGGGTTTAGAGCAGGATTCTATAAGAATCATTGGAAGCATAGTGGGGGAAGAGGTTTGCAATGCTACTCTTGACTTTTTAAACACTGATGTTATTTTTTCTTCTCTGAATTTTACTTATATTGCTTTGATTTCTAAAGTAAAAACCCCTTTGTCAGTAAATGGATTTAGACCAATAAGCCTATGCAATGTCTTGTACGAGATTGTATCAAAGGTTTTAGCCAACAAGATCAAGAAAATCCTTCCAGCCTTCATATGCAGCACCCAAAGTGCACAGCACCCAAAGTGCATTTATTCCTAGTTGTTTAATAACTGAAAACATAATGATGGCTTATAAAGTTTTGCATTCAATGAAGACCAAACAAAGAGGATGCACAAGAAGTATGGCATTGAGACTTGACATGTCCAAGACTGATGATAGAATCGAATGACATTAACTGGAGGCTATCATGATGAAGTTGGGGTTTGATGAGAAATGGATTGCAATAATAATAAGATGTGTCAGTACAATCATTTATTCTCAGTACAATCATTTATCATTGAAAAACTGAAAATAAAAAAATACAACAAATTCTTGTTGAATCGGGCCATGATCGATTTTGGCCATCAAACTTAAGGGTGTAATCGATCCGGTTTTGAACAAAATTTAGGACCGAACCGGTATGACCGGTTTTGCATTTTTCAAAACCGATTACGTACTAAATACCCTCCTAAACCGGTACTTTCAATTTTATTGGTTTCCGGTCTGATTTTTCCCTTTTTTTAAAATGTAAGTTTGACATTAAAAATCTGTTAATAATAATTAAAAAAAAAAACTGCTTCAAAAAATCTGCTATGATTAATAAAAATAATGTTTACTGCACTACAATTACAGATTACAGATTACACAGATTACAATTACACAAACATAATTACAAAAATCCTAATAAAACAAATACCACCTAACACACCTCTGATCTATGTGATCATTAGTCAAGTTGGCCCAAATCAAACACACCTTCGATCTACATGCCATAATTCATCAATCAGTTCATGTACATGTCCCCCACATACTTTCACTAACAGTCTAACATTGCACTTTCAGGTAATTTCACAGTCACAATCACAAAACTCTAATAACACAAACACAATCACAAAATCCTAATGATTCATATCAGATTTCAAACACAATCACAAACACCATCTACCAGATTTCAAAGTAATTTCACAAACACAATAAAAAAATCCTAATAACACAGACACAATCACAAAACCATAATGATTCATATCAGGTTTCAAATTAATTTCAATTAACTTAAATAAGTGAAATGAAAAAGAAAATAGAGAAACATTACCGTGAGGAATCGAAGACAGAGAGACGTGAGGGGAGGTTCGACGACGAGAGTGAGGTGAGGTTGTAAGTCCGTGAGGGGAGGTTCAACAACGAGAGTGAGGTGAGGCTGAGGGTTTGTGTGTGGCAGGTTGCGGGCAGCGGCTAAGAGGCGAGGCAGAGAGACAAAGACAAGAGGCAGAGACGAGAGTGAGGTTCGACGACGAGAGCGAGGTTCAGAGAGGCAGAGAGGTGGAGACCAGACTCCAGAGTGAGGAAGAGAGAGGCAGCCTTTAGGGATTATGACTTTATTCAAATTTCGTATGTGTAAACTCGAGAGTTGGAAAGGAAACGGCGTCGTTTCCTATTCGTATTAGTAATGGTTTGGTTCATTTTTTATTTTTTTTAAATGATCATTAAAAAAAATTATGATGATTTGGGAAAATTTATATAATTTATATATATTTGAAATCCATTTAATACAAAGTTTTAGACTATAGTGATTTAGTTATAGTGATTATTAGACTATATAATAGTATTAATATTAGACTATTAGCATTAGTTATAGTTATTTAGTATAACTATATTAGTATAAGTATAACTATAGTCTATATTAAACTATTAGTATTAGTTAAATAGTTATAGACTTATATATTAGTTTAGCTATATAATATATTAGATTATATAATAGTATTAATATTAGACTATTAGTATAGTTATATATTAGTATTAGTTATAAACTATATATTAGTATTAGTTATAAACTTTTAGTGATTTAATATAACCATATTAATTATAAGTATAACTATAGTCTATATTATACTATTAGTATTAGTTATAAACTTATATATTAGTATAGCTATGTAAATTATTAGACTATATAATAATATTAATATTAGACTATTAGTATAGCTATATATTAGTATAGCTATATAATACATGATTAATTACATTTTTATTTTTAAGATTAAACTTTTATTTTATAATAACATTATCTTATATATAATTATATTAATAGCATATGATCAAACAAATTACAAATGTTCATATTTAAGATTAACATTTTATGTTATAATTTATAAATTATAATATAAAATTATTTCATATATGATATATAATTATATATAAAAATTTCACATATAATTATACATTATATATAAAACTTATATATTAATATATATAAAATATTTTGTATAATTTTAATTCTGTATAAAACTTATATATAAAATATTATTTTTTTATATTTTTTATCAACCGGTCCGAAAAATCCTAAAATGGGAACGGGACCGGTTCGGCCGGTTTATGAATTCTAAGAACTAGCTCTGAACCGAACCGGTTCGAAACTAGTAAAACTGGTCTGATCCAGTCCGATTCGGATCGGTTTACTGGTTTTTCGATTTAAATTTACATCTCTAATCAAACTATTTTATCGGCATTATTATGAATGCAAAAGTTTCAACAATATGCCATGAATATGATTCATTGACATTAATGGTTTTGAAGAGAAACAATGGAAGATGGTCGGGGGAGCTCATTATTGAAGAAAGAAAATGGCATCTGAGCAGCAAATTCGGTGGATACTGTCATCACCAACCATCTTAAAAGTTATATTTTTACTCTTAACACTTTGGTTCGATTGCCCTTTGATTTGGTTCATTTTTTCAAAATCTATTGATACTCTGTTGATTATTTGTTTATTTAATTCTTGAGAAATATAGAAATATTATATGATGTGATCACAGAATCAATCCATAGATGTTAATATTTGTGTTGTCAAAAGCTCTCAAAACTTTCACTAAATAAACATTTAGGCCCCATTTAGTTTTACAGATAGTCTCATCCCATCTTATTTTATCTCATATCAATCTCCAAAAACCATCAAGTGCAAACACTTTTTAAATTCAAATTTTTAATTTTTTCAAGAATCATTACAACTTTTCTAAACTTTCAAACAAAATATAAAAAATAAATCAACTTTTTTAAATTTTAAAACAAAAATAATATTAAAAAATAATATTTTAATTTTATAATATTTTTATTCTAATTTTTTCTCTTTTATTTTTCAAAATCTCATAAAATATCTTAACTAAAACTATTTCATAATTATGTACAGTTTTTCTATTTTATCTCATCTTTGCGAGGTGCTTCTACTTTTCTTTAAATTACACTATAAACTATTAAAATTGGCAATTTACATCATAACCAACTAACACCTGACACTTAATTAACCTATTGCCCATATGAGCAATAGAAATAAGAGCGATGTTATTCTGCGCGTAGTATCGCTCCAATTGACTTGACTACTAGCTTAACTTTATCTTTTTATTATTTTTTAATTTTAATATTCATATTTTTTTATCACTTTAAAATATTTTTTAAAAATATAAAATAATAAATAAACAAAGTAAAAGATATAAAATGTCAAAATAAGAAGATAAAATGAGATAAAGTAACACTTTTCTAAAGATAATAATTTATGAATCGCCATCTTTGATTTACAAAGGCAATGTCCACGAAGTTTCCCATTCTTTTCGTGGTAGGCCATGTGATCAGGACAGGCAATTTGAAAAAGTAGGATAATTGCAACTCATAGCTGGCTACTCTGCATTAGAAGTGAAAATATCTTACATAAACAGTTGTCATCTCTCTTTTTCTGAAATTATCAACTGTGCATAAACATTATTGATGGAAGGAAAACATTATTGCCATAGAATCTTCTACCGAAATTTCTTTTATTGTTTTTTTTATTTTTTTATAGTCATCAAAGCTAACTACCAGTCATCAAAGCTAACCACCAGTCAATAAATACTCAAATGACCAGAGCATGTGCCAACTGACAGATAAAATAATAAAAGATAAATACTGAAAGAGAGTCGTGTTTGAAATATTGGCCACGTTCACTCCATCGACAGCAGGATATTCATAGCGCCAACTCCATTTGGCCTCTCGGAAAAGAAGCAATAATTCTTCTTATTTTCAAATATCGCAAATTGTTTATAATGTTTAGGCTTGTGACACAATATATTTAAATAAGGATTTTGTGGAGGATGTTCATCAAGTAAAGAAACTTTTGACTGTCCTTTCTTTGCCTCCGGACTACTTTGAGGCCCACTTACACCACAATCTATGCACAAAGGAAAATAAGAACAAAACGAAAGTAGAAAAGCAGAAAAAGAAGATAATTTTCCAGGCAAAAAAAGATACTGGTGTCGGTTTAAAGAAATTCTTCTGACATTTCTCCTATTTAATTTTATTATAGTCAGACTTTTCTTGCAAACTGAGCTTGCTTTGCTGTTTGCAAAAAAAAAAAAAAAAACTCTTCCTTCATTTCTCTTGATTTCTCTCATTCCGAAGAAGAAAAACATGGCTACGGTGGGCTTGGCAGTTCTCTCTGCTTCACTCAACGTGTTGTTTGACAGAATGGCATCTCCAGAGGTGCTTGACTTCATGCAGGGAAGAAAACAACCCGTAAGACTCTTAAGGAAATTGAAGACAGCAGTGCTGTCTGTGAATGCTGTGCTTGCAGACGCGGAAGAAAAGCAACTTACGAATCCTTTCGTGAAAGACTGGGTTGACGAGTTGAAGGATGTTCTCTTCGACGCGGAGGACATCTTGGATGAGATTGCTACTGAAGCCTTGCAAAGAAAGCTGGACGCTGAATCTAGTACCACTGCACTAGAAAAGGTACGAGAATGCATCTCTCGTACTTTCCTTAATATTTTTGTCAATGAAGTAGAGCCAAAAATAGAAGACGTACTTGATAGACTAAACGATCTAGCAGAACGAAAGGATTTTATGGGTCTACAAGTAGGAGTTGGGGGAAAACAATATCCAGATCAAAAGCTGTCCACTTCTTACGTCTCAGAGTCCGATACTTTTGGTAGGGATGAGGACAAGAAAAAATTAATTGACTTATTGCTCTCGTCTGATGTGAGAGGAAATGAAATGTGCGTGATTGCCATCGTTGGCATGGGGGGAATCGGCAAGACTACCCTTGCTCAACTGGCATACAATGACAGTCGGGTGGAACAACATTTCAACCTTAAAATATGGTTTTGTGTTTCAGAAGAATTTGCCATGCCCATGGTAGAGAAATCTATCATAGAGGCAGCAACTTCTTTACCTTGTCCTGAATTTAAGAATCCAGAGCAGGTTCAAGTTACACTAAAGAAGAATTTGAACGGGAAGAAATTTCTCCTTGTTTTGGATGATGTCTGGAGTGAGAAACCCAAACATCAGGAGTTCCTAAGCCAACTCTTGCACTATGGGACTCGAGGAAGTACGATCCTTGTCACCACTAGGAATAAAAGCGTTGCATTGGCCATGAAGGCAATTGCAACTCATCATCTAGAGCTATTACCAAAGGATGATTGTTGGTCACTTTTTGAAAAGCATGCATTTCGTAATGGTAGCTCTAACGCAGATCCAAAGATAAAAGAAAGAGGTACACAAATTGTGGAAAAGTGCGAAGGTCTACCTTTAGCAATTAAAGCCATTGGCAATCTCTTGTGGTCTGAATCAAATGTCGATAGATGGACGAATATATTGAAAAGCAATTTATGGGATCTTCCCGAGGAGGAGACACACATTCTTCCGGCTTTGAGGCTAAGTTATACGTATCTCCCCACATATTTAAAAAGATGCTTTGCTTATTGTTCGATATTCCCAAAAGATCATTTTTTTGAAAAAGATGAATTAGTCTTATTATGGATGGCGGAAGGCTTCTTGCAACAATCCGAAATAGAAACTATGGAAGAAGTTGGCAATCGTTACTTCGATGCTCTTGTATCAAGATCATTATTTCAACAATCAAGTCGTAAAGCTAAGTCAGGTTTTGTAATGCATGATCTTGTCAACGACTTGGCAAAATCCGTGGCTGGGCAATTTGGCACTGATAGTTTAAAAAAAATTGTGAAGATGACTCGCTATATATCATGTTCCAGTTGGACTCCATTCCAGCATATTGAAGGTGATCTTCTAAAGGCCAAACAATTGCGCACTATCCTTAAATTACATTTTTCAGGAATACCGTATTGGGAAAACAAAATGCCAAGGACAATATTGTGCTTAAGAGTTCTCTCCCTTGGCAGCATAGGCTATAGGATTACTATGTTGTCTGATTCAATTGGCGAGATGAAATATCTACGTTATTTGGATGTTTCTTGGGCACAATTTAATAGGTTGCCCGATTCCATATGTAATTTGTGCAATTTGCAAACGTTGAAGTTATCAGGTTGTTGGAAGTTGGATAGATTTCCAAGAGATATGTGGAAACTCATTAATTTACGTCATCTTGAAATTGATGGAACTGACAATTTACAGGAGATGCCGATAAAAATGAGTAGATTAAATTGTCTCCAGACGTTGCCAAAATTCGTCGTCAGCAAACATGACAGTGCCAGTGGGGCTAGCATTGGAGAATTGGGAAAACTAAAAAATCTTCGGGGAAAGCTTTTAATTAAAGAGCTCCAAAATGTTAGATCAGCCGATGATGCTTTGGATGCAAGCTTGAAGGATAAGGGTTACCTCGAGAAGTTGGTGTTACAATGGAATGCTAGAGAAGAAGTAATTGGTATTTCGGAAAGACAAAGACGGGTACTTGAAAATCTGCAGCCCCATGAAAACTTGAAAAGTCTCTCCATCAACTGCTACAGCGGGAAAAGTTTTCCAGATTGGATAGGAGGGCTTACTTCATTGTCTGAGTTGAAATTAATAAACTGCAAATATTGTAGTACCTTGCCACCCCTTGGGCAGCTACCGTTTCTTAATAAACTCTACATTGATGGGTTGGATGGAGTTGTTATTGTGGGTGTAGAGTTTTATGGAAATAGAAGTAATTCTTCAATGAAGCCATTTGGAAGTTTGAAATTTCTGAGGTTGGTGAATATGTCGAATTGGGATACATGGCTTCACTCGGGAGGCAAAAATGAAGTTGAAATTTTTTCTCAACTTGAAGAGTTGTATATTACGGACTGCCCTAAGCTGAGAGCAAAGTTGCCTGTACATCCTCCTTCATTGGCCAAACTTGAGATCAACAATTGTAAGTTAGAGCTCCCCATGCACCGGCAATATTCATCCCTTGAAACATTGTTGTTGATAAATTGTTGTGATACTCTGACGTCCTTTCCATTAGACCTATTCCCAAAGTTGAAGTGGCTTATAATCAATGGGTGCAGGAATTTGCAATCTTTGGAACAACATGGAGGTGATTTAGGGATATCAAACATAAAAATATTGGGATGTCCTAATTTTGTATCTTTTCCAAAAGGAGGATTGCGTGCCCCTAACCTTGCAACGTTTTCCCTCATAAATTGTGAGAGCTTGAGGTCAATGCCTTGTAAGATGCACCTATCCCTTTCGTCTCTTCGTTTTTTAGAGTTAGTAAATTGTTCAGAAGTTCAGTCGTTTCCAGAAGGGGGGTTGCCTTTGAATCTGAAAAAAATTGTGATATTGACTTGTAAGAAACTCCATGCAAACCGGAAGGGATGGGGTTTGCAAACACTCCCCTCTCTTGAATGTTTGGAAATGGAGGACGACAAATCAAAAGATGATCATCTGGAGTTTTTTCCTGGGGAGTTTTTGCTACCCACCACTCTGACCTATATTTGTATCAAATCAATTGGAAATTTGAAATCATTGGACAAGGAGGGGTTTGAGCACCTCACCTCCCTTGAACAATTGGTGATCATCGACTGTCCAAAGCTCAGGTACATGCCAGAAGAGGGGTTCCCTGCCTCCCTTCATCTTTTAAGCATAGTGAACTGTGATCGCGTGTTGAAGGAAGAGCTGAAATGTCAAAAAGGAAAAGAATGGCTCAAGGTGGCTCGTGTCCCCAATATAGCGGTTGATCAACGATATGAATGGCCAATAGGTGAGAGCCCCATGCAACCTCAAAGATTTTAATTAAGTTATAAAATCAACTTTTTTAAAACATTAATAAAGATTAAAGTAAATGAAATATGATTTGGCATTGGGAATTGTTTTGTTGATCGTGAATTATAATTAGATTCATCGATCCCTCTCATTTCTCCGTGTTGTCAAATTAATTCCAACTGTCTCATTCTTTTCTAACTGTCTCATTCTTTTCATTGACAGAATGGGCAAGTCGGTATAAATATCATGATTTAAAGTTCGAACGACTCTCCTACGGATATCATGAGAATGAGGAGGATGACGACTATTAACAAGTTCTCGGTACGTACAACTTTTCTTAAATAGGGTCACTTCTATCACATTTACTTAAAATTCACAGTACTAATGAATTACTTTTATTTTTCAAAAAGTATGACATTGCTTCATGATCTTGGAAAAATCGTGACACTCATTTGGTTGCATTTTTTTTTTTGTAATCTAGTGATCATATTGATATGGACTATGTTTATTATTTGTTTTTTTTTTTAATTCTTAAAAATATAGAATTAATATTATCTGATGTTATCATAGAATCCATAAATGTTAATATATTTACTATGTTTCTTTAAATTGCACCATAAACTATTAAAATTGGCAACCCTTTACATCATAAAGAACTAAAACCTGACAATTTGTACTCTCAGCACTTAACATATATATTGCCGATATGATCAATATGTTTATCACCTACGTACGTAATTGATGTTACTAATTAGTGATTGGAATATCTAATTAATTCTTGATTTTTAAACTATATACGTATTTGAATCTGTATTGATAATTGAATTGTTTTTTATTTAGGGTAAAGTTGATTTGATCCCTGAGAAGTGAAGATATTTGCTTAAATCTTGTGCGTGCGAGCTCCAGAAGCAACCTCCTACGTACCTAATTGCCACGCACATTATTGCCTTCCATTTCTATATGCATTTCCAGATCAATCATGTTTTCCGATCCCTGAAGGGAATGGTTTGGCAGATGGTTTGAAAAATTTGCTAATTCGATTACATTGATGGGACTTCAAAAGTGATCCTGGCATGGCTTGTTGTGGACGTGTGATTAGAAATCATGATAGTAAGCTTGTTTATGGTTTTTCTTGTCATATATATATGGTTCATGGGACAAACATTTTTGCTCAACATTCTGGTTTGAAATATGGTTTATTATTATTATGCTATCATTTGCACTGGTTTATATAGATGCTCCTTTTTACTCAGTTTTTCACTTACCAAAACACTTATATTGCATGTATGCTTTGGTTCATACTTTTTTTATTATGATAAATAGTTCGAAATAAGTATTGTACGGATTAGTTTATAAGAATATATAATATGGTTTTTACAAGACCTTTGGTTTTGGGATTTATATAACCCTCAAAGTTCTTTCTTCGTTTGTAAAATATATTCTTCCGCTATAAGTGAGAGTTATCAATATTTACATTATGCATAATTATATTTTTATCCTCTAATTCATAATTAAAAATTTAATTATTATAATAATAATTAGAATATAATAATGAACTTACAAATAATCTAGATTAAAAGATTTTTGTTTATTGAACTTTTGGAACAACTTCAGATTTTATTATATTTTCTCTTAGATTTAAAAATAAGTTTTTTCCAGTGGGGCTCGGTTATTGTTGTTAAAGCATGTTCTGCAAAGCATTCCATTCTACTCACTTTCTATCCTGAAGACACCTAAGTCGGCTATGCAGAAAAATCTCAAGGATTATGAGCACATTTTTTTGGGGAGTGAATGATGGCAAACCGAAGAAAATCTCAAGTTGATGGTCTAGCTAAAAGGGGCTATGATGGGTTGGTTGATGGTAATTGGTTATGATTTTGTTTTTAGTCTGGTCATTTGTTTTTTTTAAAAAATATATCTATATATATATAATATTATTTAAGAAGAAGAACAAATATATTCATATTATTTTTCATAGTAATTCATAAAAATATATCATAGTCATTGGATTCGTAATATTTTCATTTTACAAAATGCAATTATTATTTTTAGGTTCTAATCTATGCAGCAATTTATAATTGGCCTTTAATTCATCATATTCACTATTTCATCCTATGTGGTAACACATTTCATATTAATCTATTTGTAATACATTTTTTAAATTATTATTAAAACAATTAATAACACTTTTTATCTTTTAAAAAATTATTTTGGTAAGAACATGCTTTTATTTCTAAGATCGATATTGCAATTTCAAGTTTGAAAAGAATAATAATATTATATTTAAATTCAAAAATAAAAATATTGTCTTTAAATTTAAAGATTAATAAATTAATTTTCATTATTATACGATATTGTTTAAAAATAAAATTTTTCTTCCTATTATTTCTTATAATGATGAATCATAATAAATAAACTAATATTGTTTTTATTTGAAAAAGATATTATACTTTTTCAAAATTGAAATGAATAGCATATTTTTATATTTTATTATTCCAATAACAATTGTATCTAGTAGTTTTCTATAAAAATTAAAAAATATTATTTTATCTTTTTCATTTATAAGAACAATGTTATTATTATTATTATTATTATATCTAATTACTCTTATGATTTTAATATAATGTGCTTTAAACATTTGATTTGTTATTTGTTTAATAATTTTATATTTTTTGTTTCTGTCATTTTCTTAAGTATATATATATATATATATATATAATTATAAGAGATGTTCAATAATTTTACATTTTTTGTTTCCTTCATTTTCTCAAGCATAATTATAAGAGAACTATTATAAACACAAAGAAATTATACAAAAGTAAGCCTGCAAACTTACATGGTTTTATGAAATCTGTTAGATCTATTTTATAATAAAAATAATTTTATCATCTGACGTATTAGATCAAGCCACATTAGTTTTAGGTTTACTTTTATGTAATTCCTTTTTGTCTAAAGTATTTTCCTAATTACAATCACTTATAAAATTTGTTGAATAGATTTATGATTATCTTTATATTTATCATATTTGTTGCTCTAATTGATATACATCTTAAAATTCATACTTACCACATTAAAAATGTTGTAGCACTTTCAACCGGAAATACGTACCTTGTAAGTGAGCTCTTGCCTATATATTTATAACATATTTGTCGTTAGAATCACGATATCTTTTAGCCATAATTGAGGGTGTCCACAAATCTAAAAATCGAAACTTAGAATAGGTGATCCAAAAACTCTAGAGTCGAGACTGATTATTTCTACAGTTCTTATTCAATTCAACCTTAACGAGAGATAAACACATATAACAATACATGAAGGAAAATATACTATATCCTTGCTTAGTTTGTCCATTTAATTTGATTGTTCATGTATTATTTAAAAATTATTTTTGCTTAATGATTAACAAAGTGACTACTAATGTATTACTTATAATAAAAAAATGACTAGTGTATTGATATTTAAAAAAAAAATTAAAGATGTTTAGAAAATATTTAAAATAATAAAAATACAAATTTGTACTAGGGGCAAGGCCAACGGTCAAAGTTGGGTGACATAATAGCAGCACCCAAACTAGAATAATGTTTTATACAATCTTAAGCTCACGTACTCATTTTAAAATAAAAAAATGATTAGTCTAAAAAAAGAATACATTTTTTATAAATCTCGAATGGGTTATGCTATTCAAATCCCACATCATATATATTTTAAATATTTTATTTATTTTTTATGCTAAATTAATTGAATTGCACTACTCATTATCTATACATTACATACTTATTACGAAAAAAAAAAAAGAAAAAAAATTAAAAAAGATGTGGTGTCTGGTATAAGGTTATGTTTGGTTGTTGAATCCAACTCATCAACTTATCTCAAATTAATTATTGATGAGACTCACTACTTTTTCAATTTTTCATAAAAAAGTTAAATTCATCTTAACCTACTTCTTACATTTCAACCTAAAAACTTAAGAGAACTGTTAAAGATATAAAAAAATTATACATAAGTAAACCTACAAACTAACATGGTTTTACGAGATCTGTTAGATCTACTTTATAATAAAAATAATTTTACAATCTAATATACCACATCTAGCTTTGTCAGTTTGTGCATTTAGTTTTGTGTAATTCCTGTATGGTTAAAGTATTTTCCAAAACTTAAACTCATTTCAACTTAAAAAAAGTTAAATCCATTTTAATAAGATTCACAAAATATTACTATTCACAACTTATCTCAACGTCCAAGTTATTCAGAATGGGAGGGGTTAGGGGTCGGACGTGTGAACAAAAGGAATTTATACCCTCTAATAATATGTTGACACCTCTGCATTTCAAGAGAAAGAAAAATAAAATTGTCTCTAGGTAAATAGAGCCCATCCAATCTCCCACGCTTGTCGTTCTCTCTCTCTCATCTCTCTCCCTCTCGCTGATGACGAAAGTTTGCTCTCTCTCTCTCTCTCTCCTCAAACCAGCAGAAGCCCACTTTATCTCATCCCTCAGTCTCTCTCCCCTCAAGATATTACCCATCACTTTCTCTCAGCCTTCAGTTCAATGGTATCCTGACCTCAATAAGTTGCTAAGTGTCCCACCTAACAGAGCATTCAGTACCTAACAACTATCCAAGTTACCAAAATCCAACTCAACATACAGAAAAATAACCAGAGGCAAAGAAACCTATCTGTCCACCTAGTCTAGTAGGTACAAGCTCTAACATTTTTGCTTAGTTTTCATAATCAAGTATTGAAATTCTCATTTGAGTATGTAGAATTGAAAAAAAAAAATTAAAAAAAATGAGGAACAGTAGCAAAGAGAGAGACTAAGGGGTAAGAGAAAGTGAGCTTCAACCAACCACTTGAGGAGAGAGAGAGAGAGAGAGAGAGAAAACTTTTGGTGTTGGCAAAAGAGGGAGAGAGGGGAGAAAGAGAGAGAACGATGGGTGAGGGATTGTATGAGTGATACTTACATGCATGAGAGCGTTTCTATTTTTCTTTCTCTTGAAATGCAAGCATATAAATTTATTATTAGAAGGTGTAAATCTCTTCTATTCACCACGTCCTGTTTGAAGTTAAACTCTTCTTGTCCTAATATTTATTTACGCTTTACATAAGCACAAGTATATACTCTCAACATAGGCACAACTTGACTCAGTCTCAAATGTGCTTCCAAGTATAGAAGTGTTAAGTTGTATCAACGATAAGCACAGGATCGTATTCCACAGAAATAAAGGATTATCAAAGCATTTGTGAGATTTTAGTGTAAAAATTATATTGACTAAAGAGATGAAAAGTAAAAAAAATGCAATGTGTAGAAGTTGAATTAAATTTGTAAGAAACAATAAATCAAACACTTAAGATTCAATTTTTGCCCATTTCTAATTTGAAGATGGATTTACCTCTAATTTCATCTTCTCTCAACTATTTTCTCATTCTAAGAGATTATGATTGGTTAATTAAATAATAAGCACACTTTTTAGTATAATCAAGATACTTGACAGATTGTATATCAAATGTAAAAGTAAAAGAAAGCCATCAAAATCTTGTTACAAGTTCAAGCATCAATCGTGCCTTTACGTCTACGATTGATCAAGTACAAGTACATAGAATTTTAATCTTAGGAAAAATGAAATACAATCTATCAAGTTAATCATTTAAAATTCCATAACTTTGAAGAAAATCCAACCCAAAATAGTCATGGATTACTCATTGAATCTTAAGCTAAACATCTAGCCTATCATTTCTAAATTAATAAAATGCTCACAAATGATGAAGCCTAACATTCAGAATTACTATGTAAATAAAATTGCAGGATAGAATAATAATGCTCAACGATAACAAACAGTGAAAAGAAAACTAAAAATAATGAAATTGCAGTGTGATCCGAAAGGAAATGAAAATAATGAAAATACCAAGTTTGCTCCGATTACATCCAAACGTAAAACCAGCGGAAGGAAAAATAAAACTAAAAAAAAAATTACTGCTGCTGTGTGTACCCAACAGTATGAAACGAAAACAAAAAAAAAAATGCAAAAGAAGAAGAAGAAGCGCAGGAAAATAAATAAATCTGAGAAGCTTCCAATTGAAGAAGACGACGCAACCTGGAGAAACAAAACCGAAAGAAATAAAAACTGTAAAAAATGCGAGCCAGCCGCACGTAAAAAGTGCCACCAGGCCCATCATGCGATCGTGCGTGATTCTCTCATGAATCCTGCACTGGGTCTTTCTCCTTGAGGCCACGAACTGGATCCCGCGTGTGTGAGCATTGAGGCCAAGCTCCATCATCAATTCAGATTTCACAATGAGAAGGGTAAAGCGTGAAGTCAAACCACATGTCAATTTCAATTCCCAAATAGCTATGTAGCCTTGCTTTTTCTATACATGGGTCCCACATGCACTTTTGGCTTTTCTTTTTCTTTAAACATGTGTGCTGCGGTTTCTTGCCAGGACTTTGTGAGTCAATTGAAGAGTCAATCCAAAATGAAGAACAAGTTAGTGCCGTGGTTATTGTAAAAGATAAATAAATAAAAATAAAACATTAATTATGACGCGGCTTTACAAGCTGCATTATAAGTCGTTTTAAGTGTAAAATCTCATAATTTTATCAATGAGTCAAGTATTAAAAATTACTGCATACTTAAGTGTTTAATTCATTATTGGATAAACAATTTAATCACTTTAACAAATTAATTATGCAATTTTGACACTTTATTACAACTCCTGAATTTCTTATCTTATTAATGCATGAACAAGAGTCCCTTCTATACACAACTATAAGGGAATATATTTTGTTACAAGGAGAATAATAAAAGAATAAAATCTGAGTATAGAAAAATACTAAAGTGTCCCTAGTGTATTTACAATAGAATGATCTAGGTTAATATATACGTTCTCCACTGAATCAATACGGAAAAGAAAAAAGTTAGATACAACTGGCCTGTGCACACGCCAGGTAACCACCATGTAATTTAAATGAAATACTATATTTTATTTTATGTTGTGGAGATGAAAATTGCTGGTGGGCATTCAGGATTTCATCTTTAATGAAACACACCATTTTACTTGGGTCTTTCCTCCTTACCAACTTCTCCTTCCCCTTTTGTGCATCCTCTTCTCCTTTTTCCCTTCACGTTTGTCTGCTTTTTCCTGAAATTCCCTAAGCCCATATGTCCCCTTCTCCCTAACCCGTGTAACCATCGAAGTCCTTTCTCGATCGTTATTGCTCACTCCCAAATGAGCTTAACTAGTTTCTTGCAGTGCATGGCTCTCATTGTAACAATTTGGACAGTGACAAAAGGAAGACATAATTAATTCACAAGAAAAGATTAAGATTGAAATCTTTAAAAACTTTTCTTATAGCTCATAGAAAAAATAGCAACTCTCTGTACGAGTGAGGAAGGAAAATTTACCCCTTGATTGGGCAACCAATTCCATGGGAGAGAAACCATGGGGCCCAACTTTGTCTATTCCTCGAACTTCACCATCTCAACTTTCAGGCTCCTATAAATAAAATTAAACAGTGGCACTGCAAAACAACCCAGTGAAGGAAAATGGTTTTTAGGAGAAATATTCCTATTAATGCTTTTTTTTTTCGGGAAATGGGAAAGCTCGCTGGAAGCAAAAGAGTAAAAGGCATAATTCACCATCTGTGGATCTGTAATGTATTTGATGCTTCATCACTTAACCAGAAGTTTCCATTACTTCCGACTAGTTGTAGATTAATGTTGGATGATGAGTAGGTGGTCTGCCCTTTGCACTAGCAATTATTTATAGATTATTGAGTTTGGGCAAGAAAAAAAAAAGGGTGTCAGATAGGGAAACGGGTGGTTGCTCTGATGACGACAATGGTGCTTCTCCTTCTTCTTCCTGTTGTTGTGCTTCTAGTTATTCCTCGGGTTTGGGCGTTTCTCTTCTCAGATGGTCATCTTCCTTTCCGTCGAAATGAATTTCGGCATTTGTGAAAGAAAGTTTCAGTCTGATGCGTTCTTCGCGAATTTCACTCGAAGAACAAAAAATGAAAGATGGAAAGAATGAAATGCTTTTGGAATGCATAAATGCTTCCTCCTAAACCCGATATCGATAAGTGTTCTATAATAAGATACAAATTACATATATAATTCATCCCACTAATCTAATTCCAACTCAAATTAAGTCACTTTTATAAATGCGTATTTCACTTGGGTTTAGTTAATGTTAAAATTTGATTAGTTAGATAGAGGATGATGACATGGGTCTTATAATAGGTTTACAAACGATATTTATCGTTTATTCAACGAATCTAGTTCCAACTCAAATTAAGATCTCTTTCAAAATTGTATGTGCTTTTTATTTTTCTCAGTAAATTAAATATAGATTGATGTTTCATTTTGTTCGATTAGAGGCCATCAACCTTTCATGCATTTACAGAAGGAAAAAATGCTAGTTTGCTCCTTCACTTTGCCTCACTTTGATTACTTGTGTATTTATTTATTTTTTACTTAATGATTAAGAAAGTGATTTTTAGTATATTGGTATATTTTTTATTTTTTAAAAATATTTAAATATGTTAAAAAAATATGAAAAGAAAAATGAGAAAAAAATAAAAACAAACATTTGACCTAACGGTCACATTGAACGGGTTACTCTGGGCGGCAGAATAGCCCGACTCTTCACAGAAGATCTCTAGGCTTTCAATTTTAGCAATTTCATGTGATATTCATGCCACATGTCGATCCATCAAAATCTGACACATAACCCAAAATGACACATCATGCACTTTCTTCAAAAAAGAAAAAAATTAGGATTTGTTTAGATAGAGAAATCATATAATTTTATCTCATTTATATTTTTTTTTCTAAATTTTCATACAAATATAATAAATAATTCAACATTTTTAAATCTTAAAATAATAATAATATTAAAAAATAATATTATAATAATATTTTATTCAATTCATTTAAAACTATTTCAACTTATTGCATCTCTCTACCTAAACCATCCTTAGTCTTTCGATTTTCAAAGGCTTGCAAAAATGTCCCATGGGTTTCCAATTTTCGCATTTTAATTCGAGGGCTTGAAATCTTTTGGAATTAACTTCCTACATCCAATTGATATTACATCCACTAACGACACGATAACAAGAAGACATAAAAATGTCAAGTGTAATGTTTCTATTTTTTTTATTTTTCCTAAAATTTCCTTTTTTTGACTCTTTAAAAAAAAAAAATTTGGATTTTTAAAATTCCTTTATAATTTTATTATTTTTACATAAAATAGTTAACGTGACATTTTTGTGATAAATCATATCCTACGCAATTCCGCTACAGGCAGGCAACTTCGAGCAGGAGAGCTGCGCAGGATGCCAGGTCAAAGTCTATTAAAAAATAAAATAAAAAATAGAAAAAGTAAAAGAAATACATGAAAAAGAAAAAAAGAAGAGGGAAAGACGTAGTTCTCATTCTCCATCGCGCATTTAGCATTTTCGACCCCTGTTGTGAGATTTGCATGGTCTTGGGGCTACGTTGGCTGGTTGGTCCCTTTTCTTCCACTGTTTTTAGTTTAATCGCTGGGTTTCTTGATTTGAATTATTATTTTAGTAAGAAATTGACTGGCATGCGTGCAGTACTTGGAGAATCGACAATAACTCCAAGGAAAGGCCCAAAGTACTATTGGTGGAAAATAATCTAGAGGGTAAAAGAAAAGAACGAGGATACTAATTAATACTATGTTTCTTTTTCTGGGTGCAAGTAAATTATAGGCCAAATTGATTAATACTCAATACAATATTGTATCTGGTTGGTCTCTTTTCTTTCTCTGTTTTCAGTTCAATCTTTGGGTAGCAGCACATACTACTTGGTTGTCATCTCCATATATAATGTAATACGATATTAAGAGTAATTTCATTTGTATAGAGCACCACTAATATCTAACCATTGTTGTGATAAATATGCATCAATGATGTTTTGAAGGTTCTGTTATAAAATTATTTTTAATGTTATAAAATGATAACTATTCTCTAGACAGATGGAGAAAGAGAACATTTCAAACAGCTCCATAATACACAACATTCTAATATGATTTTGCAGTTTAATGGCTTCTGACTTCAATGGCTTTTGACTCCAGTTTAGTGGCTTCTACAGGCACCACATTCCTTGAAGCCTCAACTTGTATCTTGGCTTCTGTTAGCTGACTATACAAGCCCTATTCCTCAACCTTTGGTTCGGAAGTTGAAGACACCATTCTCTCAACAAAATTATTTCCTGAACCAGTGCTTATAGTTGTTGGAGAAAATGGATTCTGGAGATTGAGAGATGATGGATGGATTGCATTATTCGTACTGCAGGGAAATGACTTGGAGTAGAACCATGAAATACTTGAACAAGAAGTTGCAGGTGCTCATGTATCAAACAATGTAACTGGCCTATTTGATGTGAAGTAAATCCTTTCATAAATTAAACCATCTTCAGCTGTAAAATAATCAGGCATCAAATGTTGACAGTAGCCCATCATTCCATTCTTCACCATCTAAGCAAATGTCTACCCAAAATGATGAAAAAAAAAAAAAAACTTAGTTAAAGCAGAGAACATTTAACTACCATGATGTTGTCCTTGCCTTGTGAGGTGGGTAATCCCTCAATAAAATCAAGTGTGATGCCATCCCATACTTGGCATGGAATGGGTAAAGGTTGTAAGAGTCCTGCCGGAGCCAACGTTTCTGACTTTATTTTCTGGCACACTGTGCAACATTTGATATACTCTTAGACCGATTTGAGCATCCCTGGCCAATAAAATTGTTGCCCCAATTTTTTGTAGGTGCGCAGTATGCCTGAGTGTCCGCCCACCTTGGTGTCATGCATCTCATGAAGCAGCTTGTCTCGTAAGGTAGGATCGGCTGGTATGATCACCTTATCCTTGTAATGCAGCAGGCCATTGCGCCACACAAAGTGGCCGTCGGGTTGTTTGGTGGCTACATGGCTCATTGACTGTATATACGGGTCCTCCTTTGCAGCTTGTTTAATCTCTTCCCATAAGTTAATCTGGAATAAAAATATGGTGGAGAATAGGGCTACCTTGCTTTCTTGAGAGGGCATCGGCTGCAGAATTTTCACATCTCGAGTGATACGTGATCTCATAGTCATAGCCTAAGAGTTTGGCTACCCATTTTTGTTGCTCTGGTGTGGTGATGCGTTGCTCTAGGAAATACTTGAGGCTTCTTTGGTCAGTTTGAATATAGAATTTTCGGCCTAAGAGATACGGACGCCAGAGGAGTATTGCTTTTACAATTGCTAACATTTCTTTGGCATATGTGGACCAAGACTTCTTTGCCACCCCAAGGGCCCGACTCATGAAGGCCATGGGTTTGCCTTGCTGCGATAATACCGCTCCAATTCCTTCGCCTGATGCATCAGTTTCGATAGTGAAGACGTCGTTGAAGTTGAGCATTGCTAGTGTTGGCATGGTTGTCATGGCTTTTTTGAGAGCAATAAAAGCAGCCTTTGCTTCCTCGTGCCACCCGAATTGTCCCTTCTTAAGGAGATTGGTGAGGGCCCGTGCAACAATGCTATAATTTTTGACAAATTTTTTGTAATAACCTGTTAAACCCGAAAAACCACGTAACTCAGAAATGTTAGTAGGTCGTGGCCATGCCACCATCGCTGCAATCTTGCTATCGTCTACTTTTACTCCTTGACTGGTGACAATATGCCCCAAGTATTCCAACTCTTGTTGTCCAAAAGCGCATTTGCTAGCCTTGATAAAGAACTATTGCTACTTCAATATTGCCAACGACTGTTTTACATGCAACAAATGCTTGTCCCAAGTAGGACTATAAACTAATATATCATCAAAGAAAACTAGTATGAATTTTCTAAGATGAGGGCGAAATATTGAGTTCATGATAGCCTGAAATGTTGAAGGTGCATTACATAGGCCAAAGGGCCTAACCAAATATTCGTAATGTTTGTTATGAGTGCGGAAAGCGGTTTTTTGAATATCCGGAGAATTCACTCGTACCTGATGGTACCCAGCCCTTAGATCTAGCTTGGTGAAGTATGACGCACCATAGAGTTCATCCAACATATCATCCACTATGGGAATGGGAAAACGATCTTTTATGGTGGCAGCATTGAGTGCACGATAGTCTATGCAAAAACGCCAGTTTCCATCTTTCTTTTTCACTAATAGAACCGGTGATGAGAAGGGGCTTGTACTGGGTTGGATGAGGCCTGAGTTTAACATATCTTGGACTTTTTTTTCAATCTCCTCTTATTGATAGTATGCATATCGGTACGGTTTGACATTAATTGGCTCGGTTCCTTCTTTGAGTGAGATGCAGTGGTCTATCTCTCTGATGGGTGGTAAACTTGAAGGCTCTGTAAAAACTTTCAAAAATTCTTTTATTATTTCTTGCATATCAGGATGTATTTCTCCGGGTGGTTCCTTTATACTAACTTCTTTGAGTGAGATGCAGTGGTCTATCTCTCTGGTCGTGTGGATCTGGCGAGCCTCTTTTGATTGCTCCTTCAGTGATGCGGTTTGGATAGTTTCTTCGTCAACCCTTTGCAACCGCCTGATTTGGTTCTCCCAAAGAAACTCCATGGTTAACTGCTTCTAGTTGCAAACCACGGATCCTAGCATCTCAAGCCATTGGATTCCCAAGACTAAATCCAGCCCTGTAAGAGGAAGGGAATAGAGAGTTAAAGAGAAAATAGTGCCTTGCAAGTCCACCCGTACCTCTTCAAAACACCCTTGGCACTTCAGTTTCTCGCCATTAGCTATTCGCACAGTGAAAGTCTCGGTTGGCATCACTGGTAGTTGCAGCCCGTTGGCCAATCGCTCACTGATGAAGTTGTGAGTTGACCCATTGTCTATTAATACGATGACACTATGAGAGCCGATCATCGCAGATATCTGCATGGTCTTGGGTGTGGTCCACCCTGTTAACGCATGCAATGTGATTTCGGGTTTAGGAGGCCCTTCGTGATTCTCTTCAGCTTGATGTTCTTCGTTGGTATCATCGCACAACAGATTACCGTTATCCTCGCAACTTTCCAACATGAGTATTCGAGGGCCCTGGCATTTGTATCCTGCAGTAAAACGGTCATTACAATTGACGCATAAGTTTTGGGCAGGTCTCCGCTGCATTTCTTCCTAAGTAAGTCTCTGCACGGGAACGACAGGGGCTGGTGGTGCTGTTTGGTTAGTAGGGGGAAGAGCCAGGGGAGCTCGCGTTGGTGGTGCAGGTCTTACAAACCTCCATTGTCTAGCCAGCTAGTCATCCTTCATTCTTGCTAAACTAATGGCTTCTTTTAATGTATGGGGCTTAAACATCCGTATACCATCCGAGATGTCCATCTTTAAGCCACCCATAAAAGTTCCTATAAGAGCTCTTTGCGTCCATCCTTGTACTTGATTACCCAAGTGCTCGAATTCCCGCTGGTAATCACGCAAAGAATCAACCTGCCTTATTCTCGAAATGGCTTCATCAAAATCTTCACACTCCGACGGCCCAAAGCGGGCCCAAAGTTTGTCTTCAAATTTTGCCCATGAGAGAGCGCGTCCTTCTTCCTGGAATCTCCGGCAGATCCACTGCCACCACTGGTTAGCCTCTCCTTCCAAGTGGTAAGAGGCTAAAGAAACTCTTTGGGCTTCAGGAGTATTCTGGAACTCAAAAAATTGGTTCACACAATTGAACCACTCCGTTGGATCATCTCTTGAAAATCGAGGAAATTCAAGCTTTGCTGTTTTGGAAGATACCACCAGTCGTCCCCCATCGTTGCCTTCTCTGTGATGGTTGCCATGGTTGGGATTCTCTTGGTTTGCAAGCAAGACATCGGAAAGGCGGTTAAGAGTTTCTTCGACATGACGAAGCCTGTTGGCCATGCCGAGCTCCATCCCATCTTGCACTCCACCAAACCCAGCTTTCAACTGCTCAATACACTCTTTATTGGTTTCCATAAATAACCTGGCTCTGAGGCCAATGATAGGTCCCAAATTAGGAGAATAAAAGTGATAAGATAATTTGTCTTATCTTCGGGTGAGAAACGAACCACACTTTGAATAAGAAATGATTGTTTGATTCATTAATAGCCTTCGGCCGCTTAAATAGGCAAAGCCCTTTACAATAAACCCGACCATAAAGGAAAGTGGCAGCTAACAATTGAAAACCAACTTACACATAAAAACAAAACATACGCACATGCAAAACAGACCATCACTCGGAAATCAAAACAACGGAAATAAAAGTAGCATAAAACTCGCAACTGCATGTGACCCAGTCCATCCAGTGTATTCTTCATTCTTCATGTGCCCATAACCTCGTCCACTACGTCCCACCTTCCTGTCTGCATGCCGCATGCAACGCGTATTACGTCCAACCATGTTATCCCAGGTATTTGGGATTTGGCCTTCGGGCCCTGGCTGACTTCCGTGGCTTATCAACTTCCCCGTTGGTTCTTTGTCCAGTGTTGTAACACCCATAGAAAATACAAGAATTAAAAAGTCTAACAAGGTGGACCATCAAACCAGTAAACAACACAAGTGCAATCACACTTTCAAGGGCCACTTGGTTCTCTCAAAAGGCAGCAACATTTAAACATTCAGTGCAGAATAATCATATAAAATTGAATTAGAGAATCTAAATACAAATATACTGAAAAAATCAGAGCAAAAAAAATCTAGGGTTTTCATTTAATCAGAGGATTATCACAAGAAATGTTCAAAAGAAAAAAATTGCTAATATGTTCCCAAGCAAAGAGAAAAAAAAATCTTAATCAGAGCACATCGGTTGGGCTACTAGATTTTCAAACACTATCACTCAAATTTCAAATAGTTAGGATTTTAAGCTCATGGTTTTTTTTTAATGCTTGCAATTTAGGGTAGGAAATGGAGGCTTACCTGTAGTGTGCAAGGGTTCCTTGATTCTCCTTCAGGCTGCTTCCAAAAGAGACAAGAAAGAGAATGTGAGGAATCTGGAAAAAATGAGGGTTTGCTGTCTGAATATTGAGAGTGCAATAAATTGAAAAAAACAGATAAATTAAATTGCCAGAATGTATAGGCAGACAACAAAGCTCTGAGAGAGGGGGAGAGAGAGGAGCCATGGATTGATAGATGGGAGGGAGATGGAAGCGGAGCACGAGATGGGTTTCAGAAATTGGGAAGGAAAAAAAATTCAAAAACGCACCATATTAGTTTCCACGCAGCCACTCTTATTTATTTGTGCGCATTCCCTACGCCCAACTCTCTTGCATAAAGATTTTCCTATCATACTTGTCAGAGTTTTGGTAGTTATATGGTTCGTAAAAATAGAAAAAAATTATCCGACTTCTTACTATTCACACAATCTTTATATATCATATTTTTTTTAATTATTATTATTATTTTCTTTTATTAAATATTAAATATATAAATAATGAATAATGAATAAAATAATTAAAAAAATTTACAATGAATAAACTCAAAAAAAATTAAAAAAATATATTAAAAAATTAAAATTTTTTAAAAAATATGGTGTGTGGAGATTAAGTAGCAAAACTCGTAAAAATAATGAGCCATGCTACAGCAAGAGACAGCTCCTGTATAGAACAAAAAGTTGTTTTATTTTTTTTTTTCATTTTTTTAAATACTTTAAAATATTTTTTTTAAAAAAATTTCATTACATCACTAAAAAATACTTCTCTAATCATTAAGTAAAAAATAAAAATAAAAATTCTGGACCCATTTCTCAATGACAATAGCATTTCTAAAAAATAATAAGAGTTAGATAGAGGGAGTTAATTACAAAATATTTGATTAGGGCTCGTTTGGATATTGGAAGTATCTGAATGCAGTTCACTTTTAGACTTCGTTCAACATCTAAACACACATTTTAACCTTCACTGAGTGCAGTTCAATTTTGAATTTCATGGGACCCACAACTGACAAGCATAATTAAAGAAGTAACCTTATTTTCATCTCTTCGACACCAATTTTACAACAATGTTTTAAGGGTGCGGCGCTGGCTTTGAAATCAATTGAAGAAGTCGAGATGTGGCCCTTGTTTGCACCGGCTTTCTCTCATTTTGTTTTTAAAAAAAAGGTGAAGCGAGTTTTTATACATATTAGGCGAACAATTTGTTGATTGGTGAGATTCATATATTTTACAACTTTTCATAAATATATCTAAATTCATTTTAGGTGAGCTCTACATAACTCATTCTACCATATCAACTTACTACTATTCATATAATATTTAAGTAAACTCAAATTAGCTCAACATCCAAACACAGTCTAAGAATTATTCTATTCAACCTTGTTTACAGCGCACACTTGCCAGGTTGGAATATTTTTTTTCTTTTGTAACCTAAAGAACATGGTTTAAAGGAAAGAACATAAGCCTCTTTCATTTCGAATTCAGTCTGCCCACTTCCAGATACTTGTTAGTTGCCCTTTTCTCCCCTCCCCCAAATCTTCCCCAAAGACATCGTATGTGGCGTGCTCTACCAGAAAACTCTCTCTATCTCTCTCATTCACAAACACACAAGTCTGTTGGCTTTTCACTTCTTGGTATTAAATTTTTTTGTCTTAGCTCCCAACTCTCGAACCTGTTAGAGTTCTCTTGGTGGCGAAAGAAGGAAGACAAAGGGAGAACTTTGATGCTAAGAAGATGAAAAATCTGGAAGTATGTCGAAATGGAGTTGAGTTAGGGTTATGATACAACTCAATGCGCACCATTTTGTGTTAGCTCGGAATGCACCTTTTGCGGGAAGGAAGGATATGCACCATTTTGGTTAAGGAGTCTTGTCGTTCTGCTCATGGAAGGATGTTGTTTCACTTATCTTATAGCACCTTCGTTTTATGTTCTTAATAGTGTCATTTTTCATTTCAAGTTGTTATTCCTTTCAGTTGTAATAAGACACGTGTAAGTTGTTTAGTAGAATAGTTTGTTAGGACTACATGGGTATGTAAACCAGAGAGGCACTGGTAGAAAATCATCTGGAAAAACTTGGAAGAACTTATTTGCTTTTTGGAGGTTAGGAGATCCGTCAAAGTATCCTACTGGCAATTTGTGATTTATAGTTGCCTTTTATCAAACACTTGTTCTACATCTTTCCTTACACTTCAATTCATCCATCGTGTATTTCATCATCCATTACATACAAATTATTAAGGCAGCAGAATTGTGTGCCTCCAAAGACTCTTCTAGAATAGTTGAGAATAAGTCTGAAGAATCTTCTTGTAATAAACTAGGCTAGACAGGTGTCAAATGATGTATGGTAATAGATTGCAAAATCTGTTATGGAAAGGTCTATATATACTGACCTATTATGTACTGTGATGTACGAAGGAAAATATTCAATGAATGAAAAGTGAGTTTTCTGTGAGGAAGTTCTTTAAGAACTTTATTCAAACACTTAGCATGCAAATGCATTTATTCTGTTTTATTATGGTATCAAAAGCGTAAACTGACCGACGTCATAATTTTTTATTTTCTCCCATTACTCATGGCTACCGTAGATAAAACACCCACCCTTCTCACTGCTGCATTACATCAACATCAAGCTTACAATTGATAATTTTCTTTTATGGAAAGCCCAAATTGTTCCTTACCTAGAAGGGCGTCAACTCTTTCGATATGTTGATGGTTCCTTCCCTCAACCTCCTACTAAGCTCAATGATAAACCCAAACCGGCTCATACTCAGTGGCATTTACAGGACAAGTTGATAATCTCCACCATCAACTCCTCCTTGACTGATTCGGTCTTGGCACAAGTTTTGGATTGTTCAACTTCCTGTGAAGTTTGGACAATATTACAAAACCTGTTTGCTGCCAAGTCTTCAGCACATCTCAATCATACCATGTTTCAGCTAGCTACTCTAAAAAAAGGTGCCGAGTCTGTTATGGATTATTACAATAAAGTAAGGTCTCTTGCCTCAACCTTACTTGCTGTTGGCTGTCCTCTAGATGATTCAGAACTAGCGATTGATCTTCTAGCTGGGCTGGGCGTTGAATATGAGACTCCCTATCTCCCCACCAGATTTTAGCTATCTTTTGAGCCATGAATCTAGGCTCTACCATTAAATCCAATCTCTGCTTTCAGGCACCACTATAGCCGCACATAATACCAATAAATTTACACCTCCCAATAATTTTTCACGTGGTCATGGGCATAATTTCAGTGGGGGACGAGGTCGCGGTCGTGGCTATGGCAGGGGTATCCTTCCTACTCCACGTCCACCTTAACAACCATCTCATTTTTTCTCTCCTTGCACTGACTCTCTTCCTGTGTCAGGTTTGTAACAAACCTAGTCATGTGGATGCCTCTTGTTATCATAGATATGATCACTCCTATCTGACTTCCCCTGTTTTTGCTGCAAATTACTCTGCCCGTACCACATCTCCTTCTCCTTCGAATACGTGGTTCCCCGGCACCGCTGCAACGCACCGTTTTACTTCTAGTATTAATAATCTTAATGTGGATTCAAGTCTTTATCAGGGATTAGACCAAATATGCATCAGAGATGGCTCTAGTATTCCCATTCAGCATGTTGGATCCGCTCACTTTAGCTCAAACACTGGCAAATTTCTTCTCACAAATCTTCGTCATGTTCCCTCTATCTCTTGCAATCTCCTTTTAGTACGTCAATTTTGACATGACAACAATGTATTTTTTGAGTTTCATTCCTCTCTTTTTTTTGTGAAGGATGCATGTTCCCAGGAAACACTACTTTAGGGGCACATTGAGAATGGATTATATGTGTTTCATGCGGCTGCAGTGCCTTCTTCTACCTCCCTGCAAGTCTTTTCTGCTGTTAAAACCTCGGCTTAGCATTGGCACTCCAGGTTGAGTCACCCATCTTCTCGTACCACCTCCTTGATCCTTCAACGGTTTAGTCTACCTCTCACCACCAGCACGGATCTGTCTTCATGTTCGGCATGCTCATCTTCAAAAGCTCATGCTCTTCCTCATCCCACCTCTTCCATGCGTTCCTCTTTTCCTTTTCAATTAATGTTCATAGATGTATGGGGTCCTACCTCAGTTTTATCTACTAAAGGGTCTCGTTATTTTGTCCACTGTTGATGATTACTCTAAGTTCATCTAGTATTTTCCTATGCAATTAAAATCTAATGTTACTTCTATCATCGTAGCATTCTTGAACTATGTCACTACTCAATTTTCTTCCAAAATTCTTTTGGTTCAAACAAATTGGAGGGGGGTGAATTTCAACCCCTCCATCCTTTGTTTTTTTTTTATTTAAATTGGGCATTAATCACCAGATCACTTGTTCTTATTCTCACCAACAAAATGGTAGTGTCGAATGTTGTCACTGCCATATTGTTGAAACAGGCTTGTCACTTCTCTCTCATGCCTTAATTCCTCATATCTATTGGGTTGAGGCTTTCCAAATTGCCACATATTTAATAAATCGCATGCCCACTCCTGTTCTTAAAGATCATTCTACCTTTGAAATTTTAATGGGTACAACACCGAATTATTCGTTTCTTCGTGTGTTTGGTTCAGCGTGTTGGCCTAATTTACGACCTTATAATCATCATAAATTAGATTTCCGCTCTAAACAATGTGTGTTATTGGGATATAGCCCAGACCATGAGGGGTATATTTGGTTCCATATTGAGTCCGACTGTCGTTATATTTCCAGGGATGTTCTGATGAAAAGATTTTTCCCTTTTCCTAGCCTACTCATATGTCCCACTCAACAGGCCCAGCTTCTAATGACTTCACCACCACTTTGGGCCTTCCTTTTCTCTCTTCAACTGACTTGGCACTTCCTTCACCTCAACAGATCACTTCCCAGCCCATACCCTCACAGACCATTCCCTTTACTCCGTCCACTGGCCCAACTTCATCACAATGTTCGTTTCCCTCTTCTGCCTACACATCTCGTATGAGTCCAGCCCTTTCTCATACTCCCCTGGGTCCCGATTCTTCATCTCCAACAAATCCTAACTCTGCTGCCATCACTTCTTCATCTTTTTCCCAGACTTTAAGCCCCCTTCTTACCAGCTCTTCTGAACCTCTCAAACACCCCATGGTCACAAGGTCTCAAACCCATAATCTCTGTCCTCTTTGTCGAACAGATGGGACGATTCCTTGGCCTCCTTCCAAACTGACGGCCTCTTTTACTTCTATTTCTTCAACGCCATCTGTCCCCATATCAGTCCCAGAAGAACCTTCACCCTTATCTGAAGCCTCCAAACATCTTGAATGGCATACTGTCATGGCCACTGAGTTCGACGCCCTCCTTCACAACCAGACTTGGAAACTTGTTTCTCCCTCTCCAGCCTATAATCTCCTCGGTTCCAAGTGGGTTTTAAAGACTAAACGGCTAGCTGATGGAACACTTGAGCATCGCAAGGCTCGACTTGTAGCTCAGGGGTTTCATCAACAACTGGGTCTCAATTACATAGAGACATTTAGTCCTGTAGTAAAACCTACGACTATTCGTCTTCTTCTTTCTCTGGATTTTTTGTCTAACTAGGCACTTTACCAATTCGATATACATAATGCATTCCTCCACAGTGACCTTGAAGAGGACATGTACATGAAACAACCACCATGGTTCGTGCATCCTGATTCTCTGCATCATGTATGTAAGTTACAACAATCAATTTATGGTCTGAAACAAGCTCCTAGAGCCTGGTTTGCTAAGCTCAGTGATAAATTGTTGTCTTTAGATTTTCGTAGTTCTTCCTCTGTTTCTTCACTGTTTATCATGCTTACTGATTTGGAATGCTTGTTTATTCTCGTTTATGTCGATGATATTATTGTGACTGGGTCCAGTGCTCTGATTATATCTGGATTTATTACTGCTTTACGAGCTTCCTTTCCAGTAAAGGATCTCAGTTTTTTGCATTATTTTCTTGGTATTGAAGTGTCTCAGACAACCTTTGGTCTTTTTTTTTTTTTTTTTTATCTTAGTCCAAATATATTACTGCCCTGTTACAAAAAACCAACATGCATAATTCTAAGTCAGTTTCAACTCCCATGTCCTCATCAGAAAAATTGACTGCTTTTGATGGTCTCACCTTTGAGGATCCTCAGTGGTATAGTAGTGTTGTTGGAAGTTTACAGTATCTTGCATTTACTCGTCCTAATATTTCATTTATTGTGAATTGTGTGTGTCAATTTATGCATTCTCCTCTGCTTCCCTACTGGACAGTCATCAAATGCATTTTGCGTTATCTTAATAACATTCGGTATCTTGGTCTGTATTTTTCCCCCACTTCCTCTCACCAACTAGCTGCCTTTTCTGATGTTGATTGGGCTGGATACCTTAATGATTGCCGATCCACAGGTGGTTTTTGTGTGTATTTTGGGAATCATTTGATTTCTTAGGGATCTAAGAAACAGCCCACTGTTGCTCGGTCTTCTACTGAAGTAGAGTACAAATCTATTCCTAATACTGCTTATGAGTTTCTTTGGTTGCAGTCTCTTTTAGGGGAACTTGGTGCCTTTCTCCCTTCTCCTCCTACTCTATGGTGTGACAACCTTGGTGCCACCTACTTGTCTATGAATCCAGTTATGCACTCTTAGATCAAACATGTTGAGTTGGATTATCATTTTGTATGTGAAAGAGTGGCAGCAAAATCCCTTCAAGTGTCATTTGTGTCCAGCAAAGATTAGATCACTGATATCCTCACCAAACCTCTCTCAATGAATCGTTATTTGCAACTTCGATCAAGCCTTACTCTTACTTCAGTACTGCTTGAATCGCGGGGGATATTAAGGCAGTAGAATTGTGTGCCTCCAAAGACTCTTCTAGAATAGTTGAGAATAAGTCTGAAGAATCTTCTTGTAATAAACTAGGCTAGACAGGGGTCAAATGATGTATGGTAATAGACTGCAAAATTTGTTATGGAAAGGTCTATATATACTGACCTATTATGTACTGTGATGTACAAAGGAAAATATTCAATGAATGAAAAGTGAGTTTTCTGTGAGAAAGTTCTTTAAGAACTTTATTCAAACACTTAGTGTGCAAATTCATTTACTCTGTTTTATTACAAATCAACGCATACCCTTACAGAACCCTACATTCCCATCTTAAATTTTCTCCCTAACGTACCTTTTATTCATTTTCTGATTCGATCTGTGACCTACTTTATGATTTACAATTTTTTATTTTGTTTATTTTATTTTATTTATCTGCACTTTTGTTTTTCTCCTTTGACAGTGCATTTAATCTCTTTACAGGCTTTCTTCTGCTATCTTCCTTATGGATCTTGGAGAACATTGTTTGTTTAACATATGCAAACCTAACCCTTACCATTTGTTTGGTTTCCAAGAAAATGCTTGGGAATATAATGGTATGGAAAAGAAAATACAATAATGAAGCTCAAAGGAGAGGAGAGCTCACGGGGAAGGGGAAGCATGCGTGTTGGGTGGGGGTGAATGATGTCTTACACATGTTAACGACGCGTTTTGATTTAAAAAAATAAAAAATAAAATAAAATCCTTGTTGGTTGGTGTGCTGTGTAAGGGGCTGCAAAATAGATTCTTCCTTTCATTAAAAATGTTGGCAATAGAAATTCATATAACCCTTTTGCAAAAGCTTGAAACCTCAAAGTAAACTTGAACCCTACCAAACATAAATGACCTATGGCCAGAAAAGAAACTTATATAAATATCCAACTTGGGCAAATACCATTCTTCAGTTTAGAAAATTAATATCATACTTTTAATTCTTAATTTATACTATATAAACAAAACACTCTTTGACTATACTACATTTATATCCAACAAATAGCTCATGAAACTGCCCTCCTAATAGTAGGTGTAGCCCGTCAAGTCTCCTATTTGTTTTCTCTCTGGAGAGGTTAGAGTAGGTGTAAGTGAGTCATTTCGGTCTCCAATCGGATTAAGAGTGTATCGTTTCACTACAGTCGGCGAGGACCACAATAGGAAGACATGGATAGCTTGGAGGAATAATGGAGCCCACTAAGGTTAACAAAAGATGGGAACTTAACGATAGAGTTAGATGAAGGGGTAATGGAAGAAGTGCAGAGGAAGGGAGAAAGATGTGGCGAAAATGTAACTCTCCCTTCCCATAAACTAAGAATGTCATGTATTTTTCATAAAAATAAACCTGACAAGAGATATCATATTTAATAACATGAAATTAACATTTATTTGATAAAATATTTGTCTAATAAAACGTCTTCTAAAAACTTAGATGAATAAATTTATGTCATAAAATTAATTTTATTCTAGAAAGTTTGGAACTAAATCACTGCTCCTTTTAATCCTGGCCTGCTTACTTATATTCATCATCCTCACCTGGGTGGTTAAAAAACATGAACTAAACTAAAATGAGTCAAAGACTCAGCAAGAAATCCATCACAACGTAAACATAATAGACATTAGGTCTTCATATAAGTTTTTATACTGAGAGCTTAAATTCATGGCTGTTCATACAGGTGTATATGCTATGCATGACTGATTTATCTAAATTAACTGACTGATCTGACTTAACTGATTGATCTAACTGGCCAGCACACTTAACCTTGTGTACGAGGTTATACACCGACCCCACGTCCTGTGACTGCAAAGGGAGTCATTGATAGTATTCTGGCATATTATGGTAGACCACGCTTGAGTTTATGGCTTGCACATCCACCCTGAAACTGCATTGGTACCATGCATCTGAATAGTCATCTGATTAACTGATATGATCTTATTTTATACTTGAATTTAAGACAGCTTATGTATCTTATGCACATGAGATACACGACATAATACATATAAAATTATAATTTCTGAATCTGAACATGATGCAGAATGACATGATCGTGTGCTATACTAGATGACATGCTTACATAATTATGACATGCATGATACATAAATATTAGCTATCAAGAATCGGTTTTAATAATAATCTAAGCTGACATGTGATAGTCTTAATTTGTGATCAAATTACTTACTTCGCAGTGTTATTTCCTCACCTATATGAAGTATTAAACGTCACTAAATCTGTCTAGGAAAACATGTCCTAATATCCCACTTAATTTAAATTCATATTGTAGAAAATAATGAATAAATATTCTGTTTAATATAAAATCACTGAATGTTTATATCTTAAATTATTTAATTACTAATAACATATTTTAATTTAGTAGGAAAACGTATTGTATTTAAATATATTAAATAACAATGGAAATTCATTTCAAAAAAATAGATTTACTCCATTTAAAGCATTCAAAATAAATTTAAACTCTTTATTAGAAAATTTAATGAACTTTCACTATAAAATTTAATAATTAATAACATAGATAATTTTATGTAAATCATAGGATTTTTGGATTAATATAATTATTTAAATAACACCAGCCCACTTAAATATTAACTCAGTCCAATTAGAAATAATCAACTCAACCTAACTTAAAAAATATCTCTGAAGTAGATAGACCAACCCTATGTAAAAAATAAAGTCCAAAATACTATGGTAGGGGATAAGTTTTAAGCCCAACGTTGGCTGCCACGTGTTAAAGGATATGCAGGTAATTAAAATTAAATATTACCCTTAAGTAATACTAAGGTTGCAGAGTAACCACTCGCAATGAGAGAAAAATGAGGCTTTAAATGGCAATCTTTTAATTATAGGAACATAGGTTTGTACTTTTCTAAAGACCTAAAAGCATCTTGTAATCATAACAACTTACTTTTGTGAAAATTGAAGACCAAATAAAACAACTTTAAGCATTCTAGAACTAGTGCGGCAATGCTTACCGAGCAGAAGAGGAATCGTCTCAATGAACACTTGGTGCGATGAAGCGAGGAAGAGACGTAACTGGTGGAGCACTGAGGCAGGCCTTTCAAAATGTCTTTGAAGGTAAAAATGATGAATGTCGGTTCTGAGTAAGATGGAGAGCAAATCATATTTGCGTGAGTAGTTGTGTAGTCCTTAATGCTTCTCTATGATTGAAAATTATAGATGGGGGAAGGAATAAATAGAGAAACCATCTTGAATGTGTCCCATTCAAAGTGCTTTAGGAAATTTGCTGGAGGAAGACTCGGTTTGATCACCGAAAATAGAGGGATAATGAAAGAGGTGATGTGAAATGTAGAGAGGTTTAATTGAAATGGGTTTTGATGTAGATAAAACTGACTAGAAAAATCTAGTAAATCATATAAAGGAAGATTCCACAAATCAAGCTAAGGATAAAGTATCTGCCAGCCAGCCGAAAATTATGCTTGTAACAGTCATAATATCTTTGAAATCAATTCTCTGTAATTGCAAATTTTGTTTAGCCTTAACATTAGCTAGTTTCCTAGACTAGAGTTTGTAAAGTCTATATTTAAAATGTATAAAATTCCTTGTAAACATAGGTTGAACAGTTTGTCATTTTCATTGCAATAAAGATATTGTTCATACTCAATTCTCATCATGGTATCAGAAGAACCCTCCTCTCACGAGAATTTGATCCCCATTTCATCCAATCCCACTCAAAATCCTTCATCCCTAGCTGATATCCCCTTGATTGCCCTCAACATTTCCGCCCAAATCAATGACAAACTCACTCCCTCAACCTCACCCCAGTGGCGTGCCCAATTTTAAACTCTTCTCATTGGATACAACCTCTTAGACTATGCCATCGAAGATAAGCCTTGCCCCCACCAAACAGACATCCCCACATCCTCCCTTCACAAAAAACACTGGGTAAGACAGGACAAGCTCATTCTAACTGCTATCCTAGCATCCACCGCCCCAACCATCACTCCTTTCATTTAAGTGGCCAAAAATTCTCAGGAAGCTTGGCACAAATTAAACACCCTTTATGCTAACAAATCTCGAACCAGGGCCATGCAACTCAAAGAAGAATTAACACTGATCAATAGGGGCAATCAAACCATTAAGGAATACCTGCATATCTTGAAGTCCCTTGCGGATAAAATAGCTCTTATTGATCATCCCATTTCAGATGATGATCTCATTTTATACATCCTCAATGGTCTCGAATCCAATTATCGGGAGACTGCCGCATCGATTAGGGCTCAAGAAAAATCTCTCACTTTTGAGCAGTTTCAGGATCTCCTTGTGGGTCATGAAGCCTACTTTCATCGTCTCGACTCCTCCATACAGCAGTTGTTGGCCACGGCCCACTACACGAACTGATGCCCAGGTTTGTCTTCTTCCTCTGGAAGCAACAACAATTCTTTTAGGGGCTAAAACAAATCCCAATCATTAAGGGGCCTTTGGGTCAATCACGCCTGAACAATGGGCCACGTGAAAATAAGAAGCCCAATAACTCGGGCAAGTCCAATGGCCAGAGACGTTTCCAGCCCAAATGCCAAATCTGTGACCAACTGGGTCACATTGCAAAGCAGTGTTCGTGAGTGACTTTTTTCCGAAGCTACTGTCAATTGTGTTTCCACCTTTCCACAACAGGACACTAAGTGGCTCATTGATTATACTGCTTCACATAATATTACTGGTGATTTGGCAAATCTCTCAGTGCATTCGGAATATGATGGGACAGATGAAGTTGTTATAAGTGACGGTTCAGGTTTGTGTGTCTCACACATTGGTTCCTTGGTATTTCAATCACCAACACGCACATTTCATTTAAACGATACACTTTGTGTTCCAAGTATTCTTAAAAATTTAATTTCTGTTCACCACTTTACCACTCAAAATAATGTTTTTCTCGAATTTCACCCCCATTTACTTTCTTGTCAAGGATCAGATCACGAGGGCGATTCTACTCTAAGGTGCATGTGAAAACGGTGTTTACACGCTCCCAGACTCACTGGTGAAATCTCCCTAAAAAATAGTTGCAAATGTGCACGAGCGGACATCGATTGATGGGTGGCACAAGAGGTCTTCTCAAAAAATTGTCCATTATCTTATCAACTCTTTTTCTCTTCCAATAAAAAAAGACCAAGTGTCTCATCTTTGTACGTCTTGTTCAATGAATAAAGCCCATCAACAACCATTTCATTCCACTAGTTTAAAAAGTAATGCACCTCCTAATCTTATCTACACCGATGTTTGGGTCCCGCCCATACAATTAGTATCGATGGTTCCAAATATTACTTGATTTTGGTTGACCATTTTACCAAATATATGTGGTTCTACCCCTTAACAAACAAATCCGGAGTAAGCACCATTTTTCCACAATTTAAACATCTTGTGGAAAACCATTTTCAAAGAAAAATTAAATGTCTTTACTCCGATAATGGTGGTGAATTTGTGGCACTCAAAAAATATTTTTCCATTAATGGATTTAGTCATTATACCACCGCTCCTCATACACAGCAACAAAATGGGGTCTCCGAACGTCGTCATCGTCATCTTGTTGAAACGGGTTTAACCTTATTACAAGACACTTTTCTACCCTTGTCCTATTGGCCCCATGCTTTTCAAACGATTGTCTATCTCATTAACCGGCAACCCACACTATTATTGGCCAATAAATCACCCTTTGAAGCATTATTTCAACAAACTCCAAATTATCTTAAATTAAGAAAATTTGGATGTATTTTTTTTCCTTTAACCCAGCCCTATAACTCCAATAAACTCCAGCCCAAATCCATTTTGTATCTGTTCATGGGCTATTCCCAAACACAAAATGTGTTTAAGTGCCTTGATCTCCACACAAAACGCATCTACCTCTCTCAGCACGTCATCTTTGATGAATCCAGGAGCCCCCTCCAGCCTCGTGAAACTCGTACAGATTCCCTGCCTCCTATGATGCCCATCTCGATGATGCTCCTACCGCGACCACCACCAATCCAGTCTGAGAGCTCGCCGTCTTCCGCTACATCCTCAGGTAATTGCCCTAATTTCTCTCCTCCAAATTTGCCTAATTTTATCTCTCCTTTCTCAATCGCACCACATGAGTCACACACGAGTGAGTCCACTCACTCCATGATCTCTCCCAACATAGATGCACATCCCCCCTGTGCAGAACTCACTGAGCCCGTAGAACAGAACCCCGCCCTTGCAACAACCCGTATCCACACCATGACCACTCGGTCTATGAACAACATTCACAAGCCGAAAAAGTTGAACACAGTTACAAAACATCCAATTCCACCCACCATTGAACCAAATTGTGTGAGTCATGCACTTTGTGACCCAAAATGGAGACATGACATGTCTGAAGAGCTCACGGCATTGATGAGACATGGTATGTGGAAATTAGTTCCCCCCTACACACTGCAAACCCATGGGTTGTAAATGGGTCTTTCGAGTAAAGAGGAAAGCCAATGGGTCTGTGGATCATTTTGAAGCGAGACTCATTGCTAAAGGGTACAACCAACGCCCTGGCTTGGATTATAAAGAGACATTTAGTCTCGTTGTGAAACCAACAACAATAAGAACTATCTTGACGATTGCTGTTATGAAGGGGTGGAATCTAAGACAACTTGATGTCAACCATGCATTCTTGCATAGAATGCTGACTGAGAATGTTTACATGGTGCAATCTCTGGGATTCAAGGATCAAAGCCTAGCCATGTCTGTCAACTACACAAGGCCATTTGTGGCCTCAAACAAGCACCAAGAGCCTGGTATTTAGCCCTCAAGAAAACAATTATCAAACTTGGGTTTGTGAATTCTAAAGCAGATTCTTCATTATTTATTTATAAAACCAGCTCTGTTACATGTTTTCCGTTGTTATATGTGGATGACTTAGTCATAACTGGTAATGACAATCAGTTTGTTGCTTCCATCATTGCAAAACTTGGGAACTGTTTCTCTTTAAAAGACATGGGACAACTTCATTTCTTTTTTGGGCATGGAAGTCATACCTACAAAATCTGGTCTTTTTGTGTCCCAGCATAAATACATTAGAGATGTCCTGTCCAAAACTAATATGCTTGGTGCAAAAGATGTGTCTACACAATTTTCAACCACCACAACCCTCAAACTTATTTATGGAACTAGCTCAATTGATAGCAACGAATTTAGGAGTGTTATAGGTGCACTTCAATATCTCTTTCTTATAAGGCTAGACAATTCATTTGTAGTGAATAAACTCTCTCATTTCATGCATAAACCCACTGCAACTCAATGGATGGCTGCGAAACGACTCCATTGTTACTTGAAACAATTTTCATGGAATTCACATCAGAAAAAACAGCTCATCGACTCTTAAAACCTACACTGATGCAGATTGGGCAGGGAACTTTGATGATAGAACTTCAACTTCTGCTTATATAAGCTTCCTTGGCACAAACCCAATTTCTTGGAGTTCCAAAAAACAGAGGGCAGTTGCTAGATCATCAATCGAGGCTGAATATAAATTCCTTGCAAATACGTCATTTGAAACCATTTGGCTGCTTCAATTATTCAAAGAACTCGGGTATCCTATCTCATCCACTCCAAAGCTGCTTTGTGATAACTTGGGAGCCATCCAACTGAGTTTCAATCCAGCCTAACATCCTCAAATGAAGTATATTCAAATTGATCTCCACTTTGTGAGATATATAGTTAAAAAAGGGATACTCCAAGTTCATCATGTAAATACACAGGACCAGCTTGCAGATCTTCTAACAAAACCATTGTCAAGGCAACGAACAAAACAACTTAGAAACAAGATTGGGCTTACCGATGGTAGTCCCATCTTGCGGGGGCGTATAAAGGAAGATTCCACAAATCAAGCCAAGGATCAAAATCCTGCCAGCTAGCCGAAAATCATGCTTGTAATAGTCACCATATCTTTGAAATCAATTCTCTGTAATTGCTGATTTTGTTTAGCCATAACATTAGCTAGTTTCCTAGAATAGAGTTTGTAAAGTCTATATTTAAAATGTATATGATTCCTTGTAAACATATGTTGAACAGTTTGTCATTTTCATTCCAATAAAGATATTGTTCATACTCAATTCTCATCAAATCACTAGAGATTCAGTCCAGTGTTTACATCCAATAAAACTTAATACAGATTTTTGATTTTTTATATATATAATAATAATCAAAAAATAAAACCTTAATATTAATAAAAATAAAAATCATAATAATAACAAAAATAATAACTAAATGATTTATTTATAAACCCCAAATATAATTTTAGCATGTTACAAAAAATGTGGAAGGTGAGTAAACTAGCTACTGTCCTGGAGGTCGGGCCAAACGTCTTTATCATTACTTTCACAACTTATGCACATAAACAAAGAGTAGAGGATGGTAGGCCAAGACTATTTGAAAACAACTTATTTCTCATAAAACCTTTAAATGGTTTTACTCAACCAAGCAAGCTGAGATTTGATCACGAATCATTTTGGGTACAACTCCATAATCTGCCTCTTGTAGTCATGTCCCGAGATAGTGGGAAGCTACTAGGAGGCACAATTGGGGAAGTAGTAGAGGTGGATGTACAAGATGACAGTGTGGTTTGGGGGAACTTCCTTCGTGCAAAAATAAATATTGAATTAACAAAACTAATTGCTAGAGGTCAAACAGTCAATTTGAATGGTAGTAGAGTATGGATTCCTCTTAAATATGAAAAATTGCTCAGATTGTACTTCAGTTGTGGATGGATCCTACATGGTCCCTAGGGATGCCAGGAAAGGGACAAGTAGAGGGATACTACGATCGAGTTTACAAATCTGTTTGGGTTGTGGCTTAGAGAAGAGCCTTCTGTGAGGTGACATTATTTTGCAAACCATACAAAGGCCAAAAAGGATTTTGGCGAAGTAGAAAAGGACAAAACAAGGTAGTTATGGGAGGGTGGTGGCTGTCCATATTCTAGTTCAACTCCAACGACGATGACAGTCAGTGAGCAAGATAATTACTTTGGGAAGAGCAAGAAAAAAGGAAAGAGTTTCAAAGGAGTGGTGAGTAGAAACGAAACAATAGAAAGTGTGGAAGAATTAAATGGAGGATTTCAAAATGAAGATATGGTAGAATTAACAGAAGATTTACAAATGGAAATAGGGGAGAAGATCATGGGAGATTGCATGATATATGAAGAAAGAAGGACTAATCTGAAAGAAGGTAAAAATGGTTGGGGGGCCAGTTTTGCAAAGGGCCCATGAACATGATATCACTAGTTAAGTTGAGGAGATCAGGCATGTGGTTCATGCCACAAATGAACAGTTGCAGACAAGAAAGGATCAGGTAAGAGGCAATTGGAAGAGAAGGGCAAGAACAGGCTTTGGTGAAGAGGATAGTAGTATAGCAAAGAAAAGGCTTTGGTGATGAGGATAGTGTAGAATCCCAACTGACAACGTCTAAGAAGGTTAGATTAGGGCAAAATGATAGAAATGAGAAAAATTCAAATGTATTGGAGGTGGCTGCTAGGTTAGAACTGTTGAGAGTTTGGGAACCCCGTTTATTTGAGGACTAAGTTGGGTTTGATACCTCTACCTTAACAGCAAGAAGACTACAGGCTGGTTCGGTTACACAAAATAAACAATTTCATCTCATATAATCATTACAACTTTTTCAAACTCCCACACAAAATATAATAAACAATTCAACTTTTTGAAATCTCGAAACAAAAATAATATTAAAAATATATATTCTAATATTATTTTATTCAACTTTCAACTTTTATCTCATCTCAGCTGTGTAGCCAAACGAGACCTTAGTTGAATTGCTTTTCCTTCACAAAGCAAGTCAAAGATTTCCAAAACAGAACATTGATAAAGACAGCAAACATCGAGAGTGCTTTCAAGGAATATTTTGAGGAAATCTTTACCTCAACTTCTACTTCACCGGAAAATATTGCAAAATACTTACATTTAGTGGAGGCTAGAGTTTGGAGTGTAAAAATTAACTAGAAAATCAGAAAACCGGTCCGGACCGGCCCAAACCGATGGAACTTGTGTGGTTTTGGACCAGTCCAGTCCGGAACCCGTTCCCTTAGTTCCAAAACCGGCCGTACCAGTCTGGTTCCAATTCTATGTTTTTTAGTACCAGACCGGACCGGACCGGTTTGCTATATTATATATTTTATTATTTTTTTAATATTATATATAATATTATATATAATATATATAATTATATAAATTATAATTATATATTAATGTTATTATACTTTATAACATAACATTTTAATCTTAAACATGAAAATTTATTTGATTATATGCTTTAAACATAAAATATATATATATATATATATATATATATATATATATATATATTAATAACATTTTATGGCCTAATAAACTCTCAACATATTCTTTTTGAAAAATACATAATACATTAGTATATTAATTACATTTTGCTTTAATTAATTAGTATACATTAGTATAAAATGTATATTAGTATAATAATTACATTTTATGCCCTAATACTACTACTATTAGTATTAGTAATCTACTTTAAGTCTATATATAAAGAATTATATAAATCATTCTAGTGTTCTATAGTGTTAGTAGTTATACTAATACTATATCAATATATGATATTATAGTGATATGATAATACTATATTAGTATTAGTATAATATCAGTGATATAGTTATATTGATAGTTATACTAATACTATTATATAGTTGTATTTATAGGCTTATAGTAGATTTTTTTTTTAACTGCAGATTTATGTTTTCATTTTTGTTTTATAGCAGGTTTTTTACAACCATTTTTTTTTTACATAACAAATTTTTTTTATAAAGCAGATTTTTATAAATAGTTACAGATTTTTAATAAAATAGATTTTTTAAAGTAGTTTTCTTTTTATAAATGAATTTTTTATGACAAATTTGCATTTTATTAAAACTGAAAAATTGGACCGAACTGGACCGGAACTGGAGATACCGATTTAAGAGGGTAACTAGTGCATAATCAGTTTTTAAAAATGCAAAATCAGTGCATACCGATTCGGTCCTAAATTTTATCGAAAAACGAACCAAACCGGACCGGTTACACCCCTAGTTAGAGTTACAAAGGCAATGAATAAAGAACTTGGCTAGGAGTTTTCTAGAGTGGAAATAGACACAGCACTAAATCAAATATCTCCATTAAAATCCCCAGACCCTGATAGGTTTAGAGCAGGATTCTATAAGAATCATTGGAAGCGTAGTGGGGGAAGAGGTTTGCAATGCTACTCTTGACTTTTTAAACACTAATGTTATTTCTTCTTCTATGAATTTTACTTATAATGCTTTGATTTCTAAAGTAAAAAACCCTTTGTCAATAAATGGATTTAGACCAATAAGCTTATGCAATGTCTTGTACAAGATTGTATCAAAGGTTTTAGCCAACAACATCAAAAAAGTCCTTCCAGCCATCATATGTAGCACCCAAAGTGCATTTATTCCTAATTGGTTAATAACTGACAACATAATAGTGGCTTATAAAGTTTTGCATACAATGAAGACCAAAAAAGGAGGATGCACAAGAAGTATGGCATTGAGACTTGACATGTCCAAGGCTTATGAAAGAATCGAATGGGCATTACCTAGAGGCTATCATAATGAAGTTGGGGTTTGATGAGAAATGGATCGTAATGATAATAAGATGTGTCAGTACAGTCATTTATTCTCAGTACAGTCATTTATCATTGAAAATTAAAAAAAAAAAAAACCTAGAACAAATTCTTGTTGAATTGGGCCATGATTGATTTTGGCCATCAAACTATTTTATCGGCATTATTATGAGTGCAAAAGTTTCAACAATATGCCTTGAACCATTGACATTAATGGTTTTGAAGAGAAACAATGGAAAATGGTCGGGGAGCTCATTATTGAAGAAAGAAAATGGCATTTGAGCAGCAAAATTGATGGATACTGTCATCATCAACCATCTTAAAAGTTATATTTTTACTCTTAAATAACACTTTGGCTCGATTGCCCTTTCAATTTGGTTGATTTTTTCAAAATCTATTGATACTCTGTTGATTATTTGTTTCTTTAATTCTTGATAAATATAGAAATATTATATCATGTTATCACAGAGTCAGTCCATATGGAACACACAGCTCACGGCCAGACCCATGCATGTGAGAAATGTTTCTAGAATCCGTCACACAAGTTCACGCCATCTTTCCTTTTTCGTGCATGTTCCCCTTCCCTTTGTTTTGGGTTTGTTCTATTTTCCATTTATAGCCTATATATATGTTAAGTTTTTCTCAACCCTAAAGCCATTGCCGCTACTCTCTTTTCATGCCTCAGCCATCCTAACACCTTTGAACATCCACTCTCATCTGTTAACCACGGCTAACACCAAATCGGAAGTCTCTGTTTGCATCTAATGAACTACCACCCCTGTTTTTACACTAGGAAACAGAGGAGTGTTTCCTCCACCGTGAGCCAATCTGCCAACCCATGCCGCCAGTCGTTGTCCCATTCCCCCCATTTGCCACTCACCATCTCACTGTATCTCCCTCTTTCGGCTTGTACACCCTCTGTTCTCTCGCATCTCTCTCGCTCTCGCCACCTTGCATAGGCAGCTTCATCGCCGCACACTTGCGCTCCAGCCGCACCGCCATTGCCTACCTTGTCCAGCTGTCACACGTTGCGGCGTGGTTTCTCCGTGAGTAAGCCCCTACCGCTGCGTAGGTTTTAGTCTTCTCTTATCTCTGCTATAGTTTACTAAAAAGGGAAACTTTTATATGTATTGGTTAATCCAGTAGAAGAAGAGTGTGTTTTGTTTTTGTTTTACTTGTCTACCCTTCTTATTAAAAAAAAATGCTTTAATTTTTTTGGAAAGATGTTTTTTTTTAATGGACTACAAGACTAATATTTATGGGCTTGGTTTTAACTGTTTGGTGTTTAATCTAGTGAGGTATTCTTTCTAGTGGGTTGTGTTTGAGATTATTAAGACATACATCATTTTTTATAAACTTGCGTATTTTTTTTATCAGTCTTGATTTTATTATGTTGGATAAACTGTTTTAGTAATTTTTGGGCTGAGATTTTTTATCAAGCTAAGTTTTCACTATTATAAATATGAGTGTATTTGGACTCAAATTTACTTTATAATTATATTATCTAGTGTTATATTTTATAGTTACACTTCAATAGTAAATAAATTAGAATTTAATGTTTTAGTTGGAGTTATTAAGTTGGATAATGATGAGTTTAGAAAGTGATATTGGTATTTTAGGAATAATGAGAATTTTGGATTTTTAAGGAATTAAAAATAGATTATTTTAGAAGTTTAGGCTTGAATATCGAAATACGAGATTGATTGGAAATTGATAAAAATTTACGTGATTATCTTATAGGTGATGATTAATTTTGTTTAGCATTATTGAAGAAATTTTTGAAAGGCTAGGAAATCCAGATAAGTGGGGTTCCTATACTAGATTTGCATAAAAATAAAAAATAAACTGAGGTTGGTTTGTAAAATGTGCATGTTTTGTTTTTAAAAGGAAAATGTGGAAAACAACCTCAGTTAGGTGTTTTGCATCCACTCATGAAATTTATGTGAAAGATGAAAATGCTTTTTGACATGAAAAGTGTAGACATGAGCAATATTTGACATGTTTCTGAAATATGCAAAAGAGAAAATATTATATAAATGAAATTTTTATACATGTGATATGAAATGATTTGGATCTATTTTTCACAAACTAGAAGTGATATAAATATTATTTGCACGTGTTTTGATATGATATGAATATGAAAAACTTTTGGCATACTTATCTGTTTTGATTCTGATTCTGAATGTGGTTCTGATATGATATTGGTTCACGTGATATGTTTGGTACCAACATGATATGAGTGCATCCACTTTGAAAACAAAGTGGTCTTTTATGTATTCTTTCCTGTATGCGCACTCGAGACTTCGATATTGAAAAAAGGGAAGTTTCACAATATAATATTGTCTGGTTTGGCCACCGGGGATAGCACAACCCTACGACGAGGGTTAAATATAGTATATGATATGACATGATATGATAAGATGAAGATGTTCAGTTATGTTATGCCAAAGGGTTTTTAATTATGAAAATAGTTTATGAATATGAAAAAATTGAAAAGTCGCTCTGATTTTTTGATAATACATTTTGAGATGTGCATATGAAAATGAAATGTTTTAGTTCTACATACTGAACTTTTTGAAAATACTCATGTTTACATACTCATATATGTTCTCTACTTACTGAGTTGTTGATAACTCACCCTTTATCTTCAATATTTTTCAGATGATATTGATGACCCAGCTGGGAGAAAGGATTAGAAATTGGAGCTTAACTAAATATGGATAGAAGGTCAAGTACCTAAGGGTACCTTCATTAGTAGAAGGGCTTAACTTGAGTATATGAAGTACTTTATGTTATTTGGATCTATGGAAACTTAAAGACATATCGTATTATTTTGTTGAAATTATTGGGAGATTGTGGACACCCCTTGGTTTATGTTATTTTGTAATGATGACTTATGGAGTTTGTATTATGGTTATTCGGAAAATATGAGATTGTGTACTAATTATAAAATCTTTGGAGTTTTAGATGCTTTGACAGATAGAGTTGTAAGTGACAGGTAGTAATTCTCTGACCCCCTCCGGGTACGGGGCGTTACACCATAGATGTTAATATTTGTGTTGTCAAAAGCTCTCAAAACTTTCACTAAATAAACATTTAGGTCCCGTTTGATTTTACAGATAGTCTCATTCCATCTCATTTTATCTCATATCAACCTTCAAAAACCATCAAATGCAAACACTTTTTAAATTCAAATTTTCAATTTTTTCAAGAATCATTATAACTTTTCCAAACTTTCAAACAAAATATAAAAAATAAATCAACTTTTTTATATTTTAAAACAAAAACAATATTATAAAATAATATTTTAATTTTATAATACTTTTATTCCAACTTTTTCTCTTTTATTTTTCAAAATCTCATAAAATATCTTAACTGAAACAATTTCATAATTATTTATAAATTTTTTTTATATTATCTCATCTTTGCGAGGTGCTACTACTTTTTTTAAATTGCACTATAAACTGTTAAAATTGGCAATTTACATCATAATCAACTAAAACCTGACACTTAGTTAACCTATTGCCCATATGAGCAATAGAAATAAGAGCGGTGCTACTCTGCCATCTGAGTATATAGCACCACTCCAGTTGATCTAACTGCTAGTATAAATTTATCTTTTTATTATTTTTTAATTTTATTATTCAGATTTTTTTATCATTTTAAAATATTTTTAAAAAATAAACAAAATAAAAGACATAAAATATCAAAATAAGAAGACAAAATGAATAGATAAAGTAACATTTTTCTAAAAATAATAATTTATGGATTGCCATCTTTAGTTTACAAAGGCAATGTCCACCTTTCTTCTCGTGGTAGGCCATGTGATCAGGACAGGCAATTTGAAAAAGTTGGACAATTGCAACTTATAGCTGGCCACTCTGCATCAAGAAGGGTAGAATTATAAATACCGAAAGAGAGTCATGTTTGAAATATTGGCCACGTTCACTCCATCGACAGCAGGATATTCATAGCGCCAACTCCATTTGGCCTCTCGGAAAAGAAGCAATAATTCTTCTTATTTTCAAATATCGCAAATTGTTTATAATGTTTAGGCTTGTGACACAATATATTTAGATAAGGATTTTGTGGAGGATGTTCATCAAGTAAAGAAACTTTTGACTGTCCTTTCTTTGCCTCCGGACTACTTTGAGGCCCACTTACACCACAATCTATGCACAAAGGAAAATAAGAACAAAACGAAAGTAGAAAAGCAGAAAAAGAAGATAATTTTCCAGGCAAAAAAAGATACTGGTGTCGGTTTAAAGAAATTCTTCTGACATTTCTCCTATTTAATTTTATTATAGTCAGACTTTTCTTGCAACCTGAGCTTGCTTTGCTGTTTGCAAAAAAAAAAAAAAAACTCTTCCTTCATTTCTCTTGATTTCTCTCATTCCGAAGAAGAAAAACATGGCTACGGTGGGCTTGGCAGTTCTCTCTGCTTCACTCAACGTGTTGTTTGACAGAATGGCATCTCCAGAGGTGCTTGACTTCATGCAGGGAAGAAAACAACCCGTAAGACTCTTAAGGAAATTGAAGACAGCAGTGCTGTCTGTGAATGCTGTGCTTGCAGACGCGGAAGAAAAGCAACTTACGAATCCTTTCGTGAAAGACTGGGTTGACGAGTTGAAGGATGTTCTCTTCGACGCGGAGGACATCTTGGATGAGATTGCTACTGAAGACTTGCAAAGAAAGCTGGACGCTGAATCTAGTACCACTGCAGAAAAGGTACTAGACTGCATCTCTCCTACTAATTTCCTTGATACTTTTGTCAATGAAGTAGAGCTAAAAATAGAAGAGGTACTTGATCGACTAGACGATCTAGCAAAACGAATTGGTTTTATGGGTCTACAAGAAGGAGTTGGGGGAAAACAATATCCAGAAAGGCTGTCCACTTCTTACGTCTCAGAGTCTGACACTTTTGGTAGGGATGAGGACAAGACAAAAGTAATTGACTTATTGCTCTCGTCTGATGCAAGAGGAAATGAAATGTGCGTGATTGCCATCGTTGGCATGGGCGGAATCGGCAAGACTACCCTTGCTCAACTGGCATACAATGACAGTCGGGTGGAACAACATTTCAACCTTAAAATATGGTTTTGTGTTTCAGAAGAATTTGTTATGCCCATGGTAGAGAAATCTATTATAGAGGCAGGAACTTCGTTACCTTGTCCTGAATTTAAGAATCCAGAGCAGGTTCAAGTTACACTAAAGAAGAATTTGAACGGGAAGAAATTTCTCCTTGTTTTGGATGATGTTTGGAGTGAGAAACCCATTCATCAGGAGTTCCTAAGCCAACTCTTGCACTATGGGACTCGAGGAAGTACGATCCTTGTCACCACAAGGAATAAAAGCGTTGCGTTGGCCATGAAGGCAATTGCAACTCATCATCTAGAGCTATTACCAAATGATGATTGTTGGTCACTTTTTGAAAAGCATGCATTTCGTGATGGTAGCTCTAACGCAGATCCAAAGATAAAAGAAATAGGTACACAAATTGTGGAAAAGTGCAAAGGTCTACCTTTAGCAATCAAAGCCATTGGCAATCTCTTGTGGTCTGAATCAAATGTCGATAGATGGACGAATATATTGAAGAGCAATTTATGGGATCTTCCCAAGGAGGAAACATACATTCTTCCGGCTTTGAGGTTAAGTTATACGTATCTCCCCTCATATTTAAAAAGATGCTTTGCTTATTGTTCGATATTCCCAAAAGATCTTTCTTTGAGAAAGATGAATTAGTCTTATTATGGATGGCGGAAGGCTTCTTGCAACAATCTGAAATAGAAACTATGGAAGAAGTTGGCAATCGTTACTTCGATGCTCTTGTATCAAGATCATTATTTCAACAATCAAGTCGTGAAACTAAGTCAGGTTTTGTAATGCATGATCTTGTCAACGACTTAGCAAAATCCGTGGCTGGGCAATTTGGCACTGATAGTTTAAAAAAATTGTGAAGATGACTCGCTATGTATCGTCTTCTGATTGCGCTACATTCCAGCATATTGAAGGTGATCTTTTAAAGGCCAAACAATTGCGCACTTTCCTTCAATTACGTTTTTCAAGAGTACAGTATTGGGAAAACAAAATGCCAAGGACAATATTGTGCTTAAGAGTTCTCTCCCAAGGCAGCATAGGCTATGGGATTACTAAGTTGCCTGATTCAATTGGCGAGATGAAATACCTACGTTATTTGGATGTTTCTGGGGCAAAATTTAACAGGTTGCCCGATTCTATATGTAATTTGTGCAATTTGCAAACGTTGAAGTTATCGAAATGTCGTAATTTGGATAGATTGCCAAGAGATACGTGGAAACTCATTAATTTACGTCATCTTGAAATTGATGGAACTAACAATTTAAAGGAGATGCCGATAAAAATGGGTAGATTAAATTGTCTCCAGACGTTGCCAAAATTCGTCGTCAGCAAACATGACAGTGCCAGTGGGGCTAGCATTGGAGAATTGGGAAAACTAAAAAATCTTCGGGGAAAGCTTTTAATTAAAGAGCTCCAAAATGTTAGATCAGCCGATGATGCTTTGGATGCAAGCTTGAAGGATAAGGGTTACCTCGAGAAGTTGGTGTTACAATGGAATGCTAGAGAAGAAGTAATTGGTATTTCGGAAAGTCAAAGAGGTGTACTTGAAAATCTGCAGCCCCATGAAAACTTGAAAAGTCTCTCCATCAACTGCTATGGTGGGAAAAGTTTTCCAGATTGGATAGGAGGGCTTACTTCATTGTCTGAGTTGAAATTAATAAACTGCAAATATTGTAGTGCCTTGCCACCCCTTGGGCAACTACCTTCTCTTAATCAACTCCACATTGATGGGTTGGATGGAGTTGTTATTGTGGGTGGAGAGTTTTATGGAAATAGTAGTAATTCTTCAATGAAGCCATTTGGAAGTTTGAAATTTTTGAGGTTGGTGAATATGTCGAATTGGGATACATGGCTTCACTCGGGTGGCGAAAATGAAGTTGAATTTTTTTCTCAACTTGAAGAGTTGTATATTACGAACTGCCCTAAGCTGAGAGCAAAGTTGCCTGTACATCCTCCTTCATTGGCCAAACTTGAGATCAACAATTGTAAGTTAGAGCTCCCCATGCACCGGCAATATTCGTCCCTTGAAGCATTGTCGTTGAAAAATTGTTGTGATTCTCTTACATCCTTTCCATTAGACCTATTCCCAAAGTTGAAGCGGCTTATAATCAATGGGTGCAGGAATTTGCAATCTTTGGTACAACATGGATGTGATTTAGTGATATCAAACATAAGAATATTGGGATGTCCTAATTTTGTATCTTTTCCAAAAGGAGGATTGCGTGCCCCTAACCTTGAAACGTTTTCCCTCATAAATTGTGAGAGCTTAAGGTCAATGCCCTATAAGATGCACCTTTCGCTTTCGTCTCTTCGTTTTTTAGAGTTGGTAAATTGTTCAGAAGTTCAGTCGTTTCCAGAAGGAGGGTTGCCTTCGAGTCTGAAAAGAATTGTGATATTGACTTGTAATAAACTCCATGCAAACCGGAAGGGATGGGGTTTGCAAACACTCCCCTCTGTTGAATGTTTGGAAATCGGGGACGACAAATCAGAAAATGATCATCTGGAGTTTTTTCCTGGGGAGCTTTTGCTACCCACCTCTCTGACCTATATTTATATCAAATCAATTGGAAATTTGAAATCATTGGACAAGGAGGGGTTTGAACACCTCACCTCCCTTGAACAATTGGTTATCATCGACTGTCCAAAGCTCAGGTACATGCCAAAAGAGGGGTTCCCTGCATCCCTTCGTCTTTTAAGGATAATGAATTGTGATCGTGTGTTGAAGGAAGAGCTGAAATGTCAAAAAGGAGAAGAATGGCTCAAGGTGGCTGGTGTCCCCAACATAGCGATTGATCAACGATATGAATGGCCGTTAGGTGAGAGCCCCATGCAACCTCAAAAATTTTAATTAAGTTATAAAATCAACTTTTTTTAAAACATTAATAAAAATAAAAGTAAATGAAATATGATTTGGCATTCTAATGTGAGCATTGGGAATTGTTTTGCTGATCGTGAATTAACTGCCTTTTTTGATTGCCAATCGAATTTCTGTTTTTGATATAATTAGATCATCCATCGATCCCTCTCATTTCTTTTCCATATATATACATATATATATATATACATATACTTTCCTACCATTTTCTCCGTGTTGTCAAATTAATTCTCTTTCTTTCTTTTCTAACTGTCTCATTCTTTTCACTGACAGAATGTGGAAGTCGGTATAAATGTCTTGATTTGTTCGAACGACCCTCCTACGGATATTGGTCAAGTTCTCGGTACGTACAACTTTTCTTAAAATTCACACAAATGAATTACTTTTCAAAAACAAATGCAATATATGACTTTTCTTCATGATCTTGGAAAAATCGTTACATTCATTTGGTTGCTTCTTTTTTTTAATTCATGAAAATATAGAATTAATATTATCTGATAGAATCCATAAATGTTAATATATTTACTATGTTTCTTTAAATTGCACCATTTACATCATAAAGAACTAAAACCTGACCATTTGTACTCTCAGCACTTTAATATGTTTATCACCTACGTACGTAATTGATGTTACTAATTAGTGATTGGAATATATAATTGAATTTTTTTTTTTATTTAAGGTAAAGTTGATTTGATCCCTCAGAAGTGAAGATATTTGCTTAAATCTTGTGCGCGCGAGCTCCAGAAGCAACCTCCTACGTACCTAATTGCCACGCACATTATTGCCTTCCATTTCTATATGCATTTCCAGATCGATCATGTTTTCAAATCCCTGAAGGGAATGGTTTGGCAGATGGTTTGGGAAATTTGCTAATTCGATTACATTGATGGGACTTCAAAAGTGATCCTGGTATGGCTTGTTGTGGACGTGTGATTAGAAATCTTGATAGCAAGTTTGTTTATGGTTTTTCTTGTCATATATATGGTTCATGGGACAAATATTTTTGCTCAACATTCTGGTTTGAAATATGGTTTATTATTATTATGCTATCATTTGCACTGGTTTATATAGATGCTTCTTTTTACTCAGTTTTTCACTTACCAAAACTCTTATATTGCATGTATGCTTTGGTTCATACTTTTTTATTATGATAAATAGTTCGAAATAAGTATTGTACGGATTAGTTTATAAGAATATATACATATGGTTTTTGCAAGACCTTTGGTTTTGGGATTTATATAACCCTTAAAGTTCTTCCTTCATTTGCAAAAAGTATTATTCTGCTATAAGTAATGGTTATCAATAAAATCGGGGCTACCGTCCCTCTTAGGTTAGGTTTGGATAGTGAGTTGAGATGAAAGTTAAAAATTGAATAAAATATTGTTAGAATATTATTTTTTAATATTATTATTATTTTAAAATTTAAAAAAGTTAAATTGTTTATTATATTTTATGTAAAAATTTGTGAAAATTATAGTGATGAAATAAAATAGATTGAGAGTATTTTTCAAGCCTTATGAAAAAAAAAAATCAAAGTTATTAATAGCCTCAATTTTGATATTAGATTTTGTTATTTAGTTAAGACAATACTTATTTTTTTATATAGCTGCTGCTTTGTAATGGTGTTAATCATTTTAGAATGGTTATAATTTTAGAAGGCTTTAATTTTTAAGATTTATTTAATCCCCCCCCCCTTTTTTTTATCATTTATGGCGTTCCTCTGTGGCAAATAAAGAATATCGATAAAATTTCTTTTATAATATCTATTGTAGTTTTACACTAAAAGAGATTCATGAATAGTGGATTTTGTTTGTGTTTACACTATGCATAATTACATTTTTATCCTCTAATTCATAATTAAAAATATAATTAACATTTTTATTATTATAATATTAATTAGAATATAATAATAATGAACTTACAAATAATCTAAATTGAAAGATTTTTGTTTATTGAACTTTCCAAGAAAATGCTTGGGAATACAATGGTATGGAAAAAAAAATACAATAATGAAGCTCAAAGGAGAGGAGAGCTCAGGGGGAAGGGGAATCAAGAGTGTTGGGTGGGGGCGAATGATGTTTACGCATGTTAACGACGCGTTTTTATTTTTAAAAAAATAAAATAAAATCCATGTTCGTTGGAGTGTTGTGTAAGGGGTTGCGAAATAGATTTTTCCTTTCATTAAAAATGTTCGCAATAGAAATTCATATAACCTTTTTGCAAAAGCTTGAAACCTCGAAGTAAACTTAAACCCTATCAAACATAAATGATCTATGGCCGGAAAAGAAACATGTATAAATATCCAGTTTGGGCAAATACCACTCTTCGGTTTAAAAATTAATATCATACTTTTAATTCTTAATTTTTACCATACAAACAAAACACTCTTTGACTATACTATATTTATATCCAACAAATAGCTCATGAAACTGCCCTCCTAATACAGGTGTAGCCCGTCAAGTCTCCTATTTGCTCTCTCTCCGGAGAGGATAGAGTAGGTGTAAGTGAGTCATTCCAGAGTTCGAATACGAGAGCACCACGCGGTGAATCGAACTCTCTCTCTCTCTCTAAAAACTAGACCCTCTCTCTCTAAACACCCTCTCGTCCAAATCCAGTTGGGGGAAAGGGGGAGCCTCGGCTCCTTCTTCCTCGCCTTTTCCTCCCTCTCATCGCCGGCCCTTCGTCTCTGGTGTTTATTTTCCATTTCGTTGTAGTATTTTTTTGGTTTTTTCAAGTTGCATATGGGAGGATCGCCGTTCGGGTCTTTCCAGCCGCCACCTCTTTACACGCGCCTCCCCGGGAGGACGCTTAGGCGCCGATCTTCAAGACCTCAAAATTCGACGTCCATCAGAGTGGTGCATAGCCCGCACACGCGGGATGAAACTTCCGGACCCCGTCGGCGCATGGCCACCACACGCCACCGAGGAGTCCTCTGCCGACACCACTCTCGGCTTCTCTGGGCTCCCTGACTCCGGGACTTCCAAGATTGACCGTTGGCTTTCCTCCCCAAGAAACAGTGCCCTGCACGAGCCAATGCCGAATCTCTATGTACTGTTCATCCGTGTTTTTTGTTGTTTATTTTTTTGTTATGCAATTTTCAGTATTTTGTAGTTATTTTATTTTATTTTCTGTTTTATTGTTAATTTTGTTGACTTGAGTGTGGTGTTGGGCCTTTGGATTGGAAGTACTCCGTGGCAAGAGCTGTTCGAGAGTGTTAGGCGATGCTACGCTGGTGGTCGTACGGTCGGGCTTTGTGGTTCGTGTGTGAGATGGGTACCCGTCCAGTCGGATTCGAGATGCCGATGATTGCGGTGGGCGTGAGATTCGGGATCGCACTAGTGCTTGGGGTCCTTTCGTTGTTTTGGTTTGTATTTACGTGTAGGTTTATTTTTAGTTAGTAATGAAATAGAAATAGGCTTTGGATTTGATGTCCATAGCAGTGTCCCGTACTCATTCCTCCAGGGAGGTCTGAGGGGTAGTTTAGTTCTGTTTTTATAGAGCGCTTTCTCTGTTTACGAGAGAGTTTTTTAGAAATTAAGACAATATATACCACAGAACAGTTTGTGAGTGGGGAAGCCCCAGAGCTGATGCGTAGTTGACTTATAGTCTGAATTTTTCATGTATTGATAAATCACATTTGTAACTTTGGTTCATTAATGAAATGAGTCTGTTTCCATTAAAAAAAAAAAGTGAGTCATTCCGGTCTCCAATTAGATTAAGAGTGTATTGTTTCACTACAGTAGGTGAGGACCACAATAGGAAGACATGGATAGCTTGGAGGAATAATGGAGCCCACTAAGGTTAACAAAAGATGGGAACTTAATGATAAAGTTAGATGGAGGGGTAATGGAAGAAGTGCAAAGGAAGGGAGAAAGACGTGGCGAAAATGTAACTCTCCCTTCCCGTAAGTTAGGAGTGTCATGTGTTTTTTATAAAAATAAACTTGGTAAGATATATCATATTTAATAACATAAAATTAGTATTTATTTTATAAAAGATTTGTCTAATAAAATGTCTTCCAAAAACTTAAATGAATAAATTTATGTCATAAAAGTAAATTTTATTCTAGAAAGTTTGAAACTAAATCACTGCTCCTTTTAATCCTAGCCTGCCTGCTCGTGTTCATCATCCTCACCTGAGTGGTTAAAAAATATGAAATAAACTAAAATGAGTTAAGGACTCAGCAAGAAATCCATCACAACGTAAACATAAGAAATATAAGGTTTTCATAAAATTTTTTATGCTAAGAGCTTAAATTTATGACTATTCATAATAATATTTATGTTATGTATGGCTAATTTATCTGAATTAATTTACTGATCTAACTTAACTGATTGATCTGACTGACCAACACACTTGACCCTATGTGCGAGGTTGTGCACCGGCCCCACGTCCCGCGGCTACGAGAGGAGCCACTGATAGTATTCTGGCATACTATGGTGGACCATGTTTGAGTCCATAGCTTACACATCCATCCTGAAACTGCATTGGTACATTACATCTGAATGACCATCTGATTAACTGATCTGATCTGATCTTATATTTAAATTTAAGATAACTTACGTGTCTTATGCACATGAGATGTATGACATAATACATACAAAATTATAATTTTTGAATTTGAACATGATGCAGAATGACATGATTGTGTGCTATGCTAGATGACATGTTTGCATAATCATGGCATGCACGATACATAAATATTAGCTATCAATAATCGGCTTTAATAATAATATAAAATTTTTATGCCGAGAGCTTAAATTTATGATTGTTCATACTGATATTTATGCTATACATGACTGATTTATCTGAATTAACTTACTGATCTTACTTAACTGATTGATCTGACTGGTTAACACACTTGACCCTGTGTGCAAGGTTGTGCACCGGCCCCACGTCTCGCGGCTGTAAGGAGAGCCACAGATAGTATTCTGGCATACTATGGTGGACCATGCTTGAGTCTATGGCTTGCACATCTACCCTGAAACTGTATTGGTACCTTACATCTGAATAACCATCTGATTAACTGATCTGATATGATCTTAGACTTGAATTTAAGATAGCTTACGTGTCTTATATACATGAGATGTATGACATAATACATACAAATTATAATTTCTGAATTTGAACATGATGCAGAATGACATGATCATGTGTTATACTAGATGACATTTTTGTATTATAATGACATGCATGATACATAAATATTAGCTATTAAGAATCAGCTTTAATAATAATTTAAGCTAACATGTGATAGTCTTAATTTGTGATCAAATTACTTACCTCGCAGCGCTATTTCCTGAATCTCATTTCGTAGCTCGTTACCTATATGAAGTATTAAATATCACTAAATCTGTCTAAGAAAACATGTGTTAATATCCTACTTAATTTAAATTCATACTGTACAATATAATAAATAAATATTCTGTTTAATATAAAATCAATGAATGTTTATATCTTAAATTATTTAATTACTAATAACATATATTAATTTAGTAGGAAAATGTATTGTATTTAAATATATTAAATAACAATGGAAACTCATTTCATAAAAATAGATTTACTCCATTTAAAGCATTCAAAATAAATTTAAACTCTTTATTATAAAATTTAACGAACTTTCAATATAAAATTTAATAATGAATAACATAGAAAATTTTATGTAAATCATAGAATTTTTGGATTAATATAATTATTTAAATAACACCAGCCCACTTAAATATTAACTCAGTCCAATTAAAAAATATCAACTCAACCTAGCTTATAAAAATATCTCTAAAGTAGATAGACCAACCATGTAAAAAATCAAGCCTAAAATACCATGGCAGGGGATAAGTTTTAAGCCCAACGTTAGCTGCCATGTGTTAAAGGATATGCAGGTAATTAAAATTAAAGATTACCCTTGAGTAATACTAAGTTTGCAGAGTAACCACTCGCAATGAGAGAAAAATGAGGCTTTAAATGGCAATCTTATAATTATAGGAACATAGGTTTGTACTTTTCTGAAGACCTAAAAGCATCTTGTAATTATAGTAATTTAGGAGTCCTTTAGATTCAGAAATGAGTTGAGATAGTTTGTGAATAGTAAAAAATAATATTTTTTAAATAATATTTTTTAATATTATTATTATTTTGAGATTTAAAAAAATTAAATTGTTTATTATATTTCGTATGAAAATTTGAGAAAGTTGGTTTGGGATTTTAAAAAATTAAATTGTTTATTATATTTTGTGTGAGAATTTAGGAAAGTTGTTTTAGGATTTGAAAAAAAAATTATTATTTTTTGTGTGGGAATTTGAGAAAGTTGTAATGATGAAGATGAGAGGAGTTGAGAGGAGTTGTGAATTCAAACGTCCCCTTACTTTTGTGAAAACTGAAGACCAAATAAAGCAACTTTAACCATTCTAGAACCAATGTGGCAATGCTTACCGAGCAGAAGAGGAACTGTCTCAATGAAGGCACGATGCGATGGAGCTGAGTATTGACCGTGGGTGGCGTGGTTGAAAAGCAGTGAGAGAGAGAGAGAGAGAGAGAGAGAGAGAGAGAGAGAACACCATTGGATGCTATCAAACAAGAAACAAGGAGCTTAGGGATGGAGTTTTGAAACAGAGAACTTACGGGAAGGAAGAGACGCAATTGGTGGAGCACTGAGGGAGGCCTTTCAAAATGTCTTTGAAGGTAAAAATGATGAATGTCGATTCTGAGTAAGATGGAGAGCAAATCAGATTTGCATGAGTAGTTGTGTAGTCCTTAATGCTTTTCTATGATTGGAAAATATAGACGGGGGAAGGAATAAATAGAGAAACCATCTTGAACGTGTCCCATTCAAACTGCTTTAGGAAGTTTGTTGGAGGAAGACGCGGTCTGATCACTGAAAATATAGGGATAATGAAGGGAGTGACGTGAAATGTAGAGAGGTTTAATTGAAATGGATTTCGGTATAGATAAAACTAACTAGGAAAATCTAGTAAATCATATCAAGGAAGATTCCACAAATCAAGCCAAGGATAAAAAATCTACCAGTTATTCTAAAATCGTGCTTGTAACAGTCATTATATCTTTGAAATCAATTGTCTGTAATTGCTGATTTTGTTTAGACATAACATTAGTTAGTTAGTTTGTAAAGTCTATATTTAAAATGTATACGATTCCTTGTAAACATAGGTTGAACAGTTTGTCATTTTCATTGCGATAAAAATAATGTTCAGACTCAATTCTCATCATGGTATCAGAAGAGCCCTCCTCTCACGAGAATCCGATCCCCATTTCATCCAATCCCACTCAGAATCCTTCATCCCCAACCGATATCCCCTTGATTGCCCTCAACATTTCCACCTAAATCAATGACAAACTCACTCCCTCAACCTTTCCCCAGTGGCATGTCCAATTTGAAGCTCTTCTCATTGGGTACAACCTCCTAAACTATGTCACCGGAGATAAGCCTTGCCCCCACCAAACAGACATCCCCACATCCTCCCTTCACAAAACACACTAGGTAGGACAGGACAAGCTCATTCTAAGAGCTATCCTAGCATCCATCGCCACAACCATCACTCCTCTCATTTCGGTGGCCAAAACTTCTCAGGAGGCTTGGCATAAATTAAACACCCTTTACGCTAGCAAATCTCGAACCAAGGCCATGCAACTCAAAGAAGAATTAACACTGATCAAGAGGGGCAATCAAACCATTCAGGAATACCTGCATATCGTGAAGTCCCTTGCGGATGAAATAGCTCTTATTAATCATCCCATTTCAGATGATGATCTCACTTTATACATCTTCAATGGTCTCGGATCCTATTATTGGGAAATTGCTGCATCGATTAGGGCTCAAGAAAAATCTCTCACTTTTGAGGAGCTTCACGATCTCCTCGTGGATCATGAAGCCTACTTGCATCATCTTGACGCCTCCACACAGCGGCAGTTGGCGATGGCCCACTACACGAACTGACGCCCAGGTTCATCTACTTCCTCTGGAAGCAACAACATTTCTTTTAGGGGCTTAAACAAATCCCAATCATTTAAGGGGCCTTCGGGTCAATCACGCCCAAACAATGGGCCACGTGACAATAAGAAGGCCAATAACTCAAGCAAGTCGAATGGCCAGAGACGTTTCCAACCCAAATGCCAAATCTGTGACCAACTGGGTCACATTGCAAAGTAGTGTCCACGAGTGACTTTTTTCGAAGCTACTGCCAATTGTGTTTCCACCTTTCCACAGCAGGACATTAAGTGGCTCATTGATTTTGCTGCTTCACATAATATTTCTGGTGATTTGGCAAATCTCTTAGTGCATTCGGAATATGATGGGACATATGAAGTCATTATAGGTGACGTTTTAGGTTTGCGTGTCTCACACATTGGTTCTTTGGTATTTCAATCACCAACATGCACATTTCATTTAAATGATATACTTTGTGTTCCAAGTATTCAAAAGAATTTAATTTTCATACAACACTTTACCACTCAAAATAATGTTTTCTCAAATTTCACCCCACTTACTTTCTTGTCAAAGATCATATCACATGGGCTATTCTACTCAAAAGTGCATGTGAAAATGATGTTTACATGCTTCCGGACTCATTGATGAAATCTCCCTAAAAAATGGTTGCAAACGTGCATGAGCGGTTATCGATTGATGGGTGGCACAAGAGGCTTGGACATCCTTCTCAAAAATTGTCCTTTATCTTATCAACTCATTTTCTCTTCCAATAAAAAAAGACCATGTGTCTCATCTTTGTACGTCTTGTTCAATGAATAAAGCCCATCAAGAACCATTTCGTTCCACTAGTTTAAAAAGCAATGCACCTCTTGGTCTTATCTACACTGATGTTTGGGGTCCCGCCCATACAATTGGTATCGATGGTTTCAAATATTACTTGATTTTGGTTGACCATTTTACCAAATATATGTGATTCTACCCCTTAAAAAATAAATCCAGAGTAAGCACCATTTTTCCACAATTTAAAAATCTTGTGGAAAACCGTTTTCAAAGAAAAATTAAATGTTTTTACTCCAATAATGGTGGTGAATTTGTGGCACTCAAAAAATATTTTTCCATTCATGGAATTAGTCATTATACAACCACTCCTCATACACCACAACAAAATGGGGTATCCGAACGTCTTGTCATCGTCATTTTGTTGAAACGGGTTTAACCTTATTACAAGACGCTTCTCTACCCTTGTCCTATTGGCCCCATGCTTTTTCAAATGGCTGTCTATCTCATTAACCGGCAACCTATACCAGTATTGGCCAATAAACCACTCTTTAAGGCCTTATTTCAGCAGACTCCAAATTATCTCAAATTAAGAAAATTTGGATGTCTTTGTTTTCTTCTAACCCAACCTTATAACTCTAATAAGCTCCAGGCCAAATCCATTCTATGTCTGTTTGTGGGCTATTTTCAAACACAAAATGCATTTAAGTGCCTTCATCTCCACACAAAATGCATTTGCCTCTCTCGGCACGTCATCTTCGATGAATCCAAGAGCCCCCTCCAGCCCCACAAAACCCGCACCGATTCCCTGCCTCCTATGATGCCCATCTTGACGATGCTCCTAGCGCAACCACCACCAGTGCAGTCTGAGAGCTCGCCGTCTTCCGCTGCATCCTCAGGTAATTGCCTTAATTTCTCTCCTCCAAATTTGCCTAATTTCAGCTCTCATTTCTTAATCGCACCACATGAGTCCCACACGAGTGAGCCCACTCACTCCATGATCTCTCCCAACACGGATGCACATCTCCCTAGTGCAGAACTCACTAAGCCCGTAGAACACAACCCCACCCTTTCAACAACCCAACAACAATAAGAACTGTTGACGATTGCTGTTATGTAGGGGTGGAATCTAAGACAACTTGATGTCAACAATGCATTCTTGCATGGAATGTTCACTGAGAATGTTTACATGGTGCAACCTTCGAGATTCAAGGATCTAAGCCTAACCATGTCTGTCAAGTACACAAGGCCATTTATGGTCTGAAACAAGCTTCAAGAGCTTGGTATTCAACCCTCAAGAAAACCATTATTGAGCTTGGGTTTGTGAATTCTAAAGCAGATTCTTCATTATTTATTTATAAAACCAGCTCTGTTACATGTTTTCTGTTGGTATATGTGGATGACTTAGTCATAACTGGTAATGGCAATCAGTTTGTTGCTTCCATCATTGCAAAACTTGGGAACTATTTCTCTTTAAAAGACATGGGACAGCTTCATTTCATTTTGGGCATGGAAGTCATACCTACGAAATCTGAGTCTTTTTGTGTCCCAGCATAAATACATTAGAGATGTCCTATCCAAAACTAATATGTTTGGTGTAAAAGATGTGTCTACACCATTGTCAACCACCACAGTCCTCAAACTTATTGATGGAACCAGCTCAGTTGACAACATTGAATATCTCTTTCTTACAAGGCCAGACATCTCATTTGTAGTGAATAAACTCTCTCAGTTCATGCATAAACCCACTACAACTCATTGGACAGCTGTGAAACGATTCCTTTGTTACTTGAAACAAACAATTTTTCATGGAATTCACATCTGAAAAACCAGCTCATCGACTCTTACAACCTACACTGATGCGGATTGGGTAAGGAACTTTGATGATAGAACTTCAACTTCTGCTTATATAAGCTTCCTTGGCACAAACCCAATTTCTTGGAGTTCCAAAAAACAGAGAGCAATTTCTAAATCATCAACTGAGGCCGAATATAGAGCCCTTGCAAATGCAGCATCTAAAACCATTTGGTTGCTTCAATTATTCAAAGAACTCGGGTATCCTATCTCATCCACGCCAAAGCTACTTTGTGATAACTTGGGAGCCACTCAACTGAGTTTCAATCCGGTCCAACATTCTTGAATGAAGCATATTCAAATTGATCTCCACTTTGTGAGAGATATAGTTCAAAAAGGGACACTCCAAGTTCATCATGTAAATACACAGGACCAGCTTGCAGATCTTCTAACAAAACCACTATCAAAGAAATGCACAGAACAACTTAGAAACAACATTGGCCTTGCTGATGGCAATCCCATCTTGCGGGGGCGTATAAAGGAAGATTCCACAAATCAAGCCAAGGATCAAAAGTCTGCCAGCTAGCCAAAAATCATACTTGTAATAGTCATCATATATTTGAAATCAATTCTCTGTAATTGTTGATTTTGTTGAGCCATAACATTAGCTAGTTTCCTAGAATAGAGTTTAAAGTCTATATTTAAAATGTATATGGTTCCTTGTAAACATAGGTTGAACAGTTTGTCATTTTCATTGCAATAAAGATATTGTTCATACTCAATTCTTATCAAATCACTAGAGATTCAATCTAGTGTTTACATCCGATAAAACTTAATACAAATTTTGGATTTTTTTAAAATATAATAATAATAAAACCTTAATATTAATAAAAATAATAATAAAAATAATAACTAAATGATTTATTTATAAACCTGAAATATAATTTTAGCATGTTACAGAAAATGTGGAAGGTGAGTAAACTGGCTACTATCCTGGAGTTCGGGCCAAACGTCTTTATCATTACTTTAACAACATATGCACATAAACAGAGAGTAAAGGATGGTAGGCCATGACTATTTGATAACAACTTCTTCATCATAAAACCTTTCAATGGTTTTACTCAACCAAGCAAGATGAGATTTGATCACGAATCATTTTGGGTACAACTCCATAATCTACCTCTTGTGGTCATGTCCCGAGATAGTGGAAAGCAAATAGGAGGCACAATTCGTGAAGTACTAGAGGTGGATATGCAAGATGACGGTGTGGTTTGGGGGAACTTCCTCCATGTAAAAATAAATATTTAATTAACAAAACTAATCGTTAGACGTCGAACAGTCAATTTGAATGGTAGTAGAGTATGGATTCCTCTTAAATATAAAAAATTGCTCAGATTGTACTTCAGTTGTGGATGGATCCTACATGGTCCCCAGGGATGCCAGGAAAGGGACAAGTAAAGGGACACTGCGGTCGAGTTTACAAATCAATTTGGGTTGTGGCTTAGAGTAGAGCCTTCCGTGAGGTGACATTAATCTGCAAACCATACAAAGGCCAAAAGGGATTTTGGCGGAGTAGAAAAGGACAAAACAAGGTAGTTATGGAAGGGTGGTGGCTATCCATATTCTGGTTCAAGTCCAACAGCGATGACGGTCAGTGAGCTAGGCAATTACTTTGGAAAGAGTAAGAAAAAAGAAAAGAATTTCAGAGGAGTGGTGAGTAGAAACAAAACAATAGAGAGTGTGGAAGGATTAAAGGGAGGATTTCAAAATGAAGATATGGTAGAATTAGCAGATGATTTACAAACGGAAATATGGGAGAAGATCATGGGAGATTGCATGATATATTAAGAAAGAAGGACTAATATGAAAGAAGGTAAAAATGGTTGGGTGGGCCAGTTTTCCAAAGGGCCCATGAACATGATATCACTAGTTAAGTTGAGGAGATCAGGCATGAAGTTCACACCACAAATGAACAGTTGTAGACAAGAAAGGATCAAGTAAGAGGCAATTGGAAGATAAGAGTAAGAGCAAAATGTACGATCTTTGACCCTGAGTAGTAGTATAGCAAAGAAAAGGGCTTTGGAGATGAGGATAGTGTAGAATCCCAATTAACAACGTCTAAGAAGGTCAGATTAGGGCAAAATGGTAGAAATGAAAAAAATTCTAATGTATTGGAGGAGGCTGCTAGGCAGCCCCGGCAATCACAATGATAATCCTAAGCTAGAACTGTCGAGAGTTTGGAAACCCTGTTTATTTGAGGACTAAGTTGGGTTTGCTACCTCCACCCTACAAGCAAGAAGACTAAAGGCTAGTTTGGTTACATAAAACCAAACAATTTTATCTCATCTCATATCATCATTTTAATTTTTTCAAACTCCCACACAAAATATAATAAACAATTCAATTTTTTCAAATCTCAAAACAAAAATAATATTAAAAAAATATATTCTAATAATATTTTATTCAACTTTCAACTTTTATCTCATCTCATCTGTGTAGTCAAATGAGGCCTTAGTTGAATTTATTTTCCTTCACTAAGCAAGTTAGAGATTTCCAAAATAGAACATTGATAGAGATAGCAGACATCAAGAGTGCTTTCAAGGAATATTTTGAGAAGATCTTTACTTCAACTTCTACTTCACTAGAAAATATTGCAAAATGCTTACATTCAATGGAGGCTAGAGTTAGGGGTGTAAAAATTAACCGAAAAATTAGAAAATCGATCCGGACCGGCCCGAACCAGTGTGGTTTTGGACCGATCCAGTTTGGAACCAGTTCCCTTAGTTTCAAAACCGGCCAGTACCAGTCTAGTTCCAGTTCTATGCTTTTAGTACCGGACCGGACCGGTTCGCTATATTATATATTTTAAGTTTTTTTTAATATTATATATAATTATATATAATATATATGATAATATAAATTATAATTATATATTAATGTTATTATACTTTATAACATAAAATTTTAATCTTAAACATGAAAATTTATTTGATCATATGCTTTAAACATAAAATATATATATTAATAACATTTTATGGCCTAATAAACTCTCAACATATTCTTTTTTAAAAATACATAATACATTAGTATATTAATTACATTTTGCTTTAATTAATTAGTATACATTAGTATAATAATGTATATTAGTATATTAATTACATGATTTTACGCCCTAATACTACTACTATTAGTATTAGTATAACTATCAGTGATATAGTTATATTGATAGTTATATTAATATTATTATATATTTATATTTATAGGCTTATAGTAGATTTTTTTTTAACAGTAGATTTATGTTTTCAATTTTTGTTTCATAGCAGTTTTTTTACAACAATTTTTTCTTTTACATAACAGATTTTCTTATAAAGCAGATTTTTATAAATAGTAATAAATTTTTAATAAAATAGATTTTTTAAAATATTTTTTTTTTATAAACAGATTTTTTTATGACAAATTTACAATTTATTAAAACTAAAAAATCGGATTGAATTAGACGGAAATCGATAAAATTAGATATATTAATTTAGAAGAATAATTAATGTATAATCAACTTTTAAGAATACAAAATCGATGAATACGATTCGGTTTTAAGGTAATGTCCACAAAGGCAATGTCCACGAAGTTCCCATTCTTTTCGTGGTAAGCCATGTGATCAGGACAGGCAATTTGAAAAAGTAGGATAATTGCAACTTATAGCTGGCTAGTGGCTACTCTGCATTAGCAGTGAAAGTGTCTTACATAAACAGTTGTCATCTCTCTTCTTCTCAAATGATCAACTATGCATAAACATTATTGATGGAAATCATCAAAGCTAACCACCAGTCAATAAATGTTCAAATGACCAAATTTTAAAGCATGTGCCAACTGACAGATAAAATAATAAAAGATAAATACTGAAAGAGAGTCATGTTTGAAATATTGGCCACGTTCACTCCATCGATAGCAGGATATTCATAGCGCCAACTCCATCTGGCCTCTCGGAAAAGAAGCAATAATGCTTCTTATTTTCAAATATCGCAAATTTTTTTATAATGTTTAGTTTTGTGACACAATATATTTAGATAAGGATTTTGTGGAGGATGTTCATCAAGTAAAGAAACTTTTGACTATCCTTTCTTTCCCTCCGGACTACTTTGTGGCCCAATCTATGCATGAAGGAAAATAAGAACAAAACAAAAGTAGAAAAGCAGGAATAGAAGATAATTTTCCAGGCAAAAAAAGATACTGGCTTCTGTTTAAAGAGATTGGCAATAATGTTGATGAGTTCATCTTGAATTATAGATCAGATTGCTCGTTCAACTTTCAAAGGTTCCATTTCCATGATCCATTGATATAAAAATCCCAAGAGAATTACTGAATATTGCATCATTTCCTACACTAATGTCGTCGGATCAAGAATAGGCTGTGTAGCTTTATATTAACTTGTATTAGTATCGCCAACCTTTTTTGTTCCGAATTAAAGAAGAAAGACATCTTATCTACCATATTAACAGGAAAACGGGCCAGGAGAGGTTAGTGAAATAAAATGTTTTCTTCGAAAGCTGCCAGATGAGAAAAGGTTAATGGAATGAAGCACTGAGAAAAGGATTTTCTTAGAAAAGGTCATGAGTTATCTTGACATGAATATGACAGACTACCTACTTAGGTTATGCTTGGAAGATGAGATAAGATGAGAATTTTTAAAAATTTTATGAATAGTGTTAAGATGAAAGTTTAAAATATTATTTTTTAATATTATTATTGTTTTGGGATTTGAAAAAGTTAAATTAGAATTTGAAAAAATTGAATTGTTTATTATATTTTGTATGGGGATTTGAAAAAAATGTAATGATGAGATGAGATAGAGATGGAGATGAGATGAGATTTCTCATCTTTATTTCCAAACATAACCTTAAACCGCGTCAGCCATTTCCCCATTTTCTCACACGAACTTTCTCAGAAATTCAATCAATGACCAATCAGTCAATGACCCATGACTAGAGCATGTGCCACTGACATTTCTCCTATTTAATTTTATTATAGTAAGACTTTTCTTGCAACCTGAGCTTGCTTTGCTGTTTGCAAAAAAAAAAAAAAACCTTCCCTCATTTCCCGTGATTTCTCTCATTTCGAAGAAGAAAAACATGGCTACGGTGGGTTTGGCAGTTCTCTCTGCTTCACTCAACGTGTTGTTTGACAGAATGGCATCTCCAGAGGTGCTTGACTTCATGCAGGGAAGAAAACAACCCGTAAGACTCTTAAGGAAATTGAAGACAGCAGTGCTGTCTGTGAATGCTGTGCTTGCAGACGCGGAAGAAAAGCAACTGACGAATCCTTTCGTGAAAGATTGGGTTGACGAGTTGAAGGATGTTCTCTTCGACGCGGAGGACATCTTGAATGAGATTGCTACTGAAGCCTTGCAAAGAAAGCTGGACGCTGAATCTAGTACCACTGCACTAGAAAAGGTACGAGAATGCATCTCTCGTACTCTCCTTGATATTTTTGTCAACGAAGTAGAGCCAAAAATAGAAGACGTACTTGATAGACTAAACGATCTAGCAGAACGAAAGGATTTTATGGGTCTACAAGTAGGAGTTGGGGGAAAACAATATCCAGATCAAAGGCTGTCCACTTCTTACGTCTCAGAGTCCGACACTTTTGGTAGGGATGAGGACTAGAAAAAATTAATTGACTTATTGCTCTCGTCTGATGTGAGAGGAAATGAAATGTGCGTGATTGCCATCGTTGGCATGGGGGGAATCGGCAAGACTACCCTTGCTCAACTGGCATACAATGACAGTCGGGTGGAACAACATTTCAACCTTAAAATATGGTTTTGTGTTTCAGAAGAATTTGCTATGCCCATGGTAGAGAAATCTATAATAGAGGCAGCAACTTCTTTACCTTGTCCTGAATTTAAGAATCCAGAGCAGGTTCAAGTTACACTAAAGAAGAATTTGAACGGGAAGAAATTTCTCCTTGTTTTGGATGATGTTTGGAGTGAGAAACCCAAACATCAGGAGTTCCTAAGCCAACTCTTGCACTATGGGACTCGAGGAAGTACGATCCTTGTCACCACTAGGAATAAAAGCGTTGCATTGGCCATGAAGGCAATTGCTACTCATCATCTAGAGCTATTACCAAAGGATGATTGTTGGTCACTTTTTGAAAAGCATGCATTTCGTAATGGTAGCTCTAACGCAGATCCAAAGATAAAAGAAAGAGGTACACAAATTGTGGAAAAGTGCGAAGGTCTACCTTTAGCAATTAAAGCCATTGGCAATCTCTTGTGGTCTGAATCAAATGTCGATAGATGGACGAATATATTGAAAAGCAATTTATGGGATCTTCCCGAGGAGGAGACACATTCTTCCGGCTTTGAGGTTAAGTTATACGTATCTCCCCTCATATTTAAAAAGATGCTTTGCTTATTGTTCGATATTCCCAAAAGATCATTTTTTTGAGAAAGATGAATTAGTCTTATTATGGATGGCGGAAGGCTTCTTGCAACAATCCGAAATAGAAACTATGGAAGAAGTTGGCAATCGTTACTTCGATGCTCTTGTATCAAGATCATTATTTCAACAATCAAGTTGTAAAGCTAAGTCAGGTTTTGTAATGCATGATCTTGTCAACGACTTGGCAAAATCCGTGGCTGGGCAATTTGGCACAGATAGTTTAAAAAAAATTGTGAAGATGACTCGCTATATATCATGTTCCAGTTGGACTCCATTCCAGCATATTGAAGGTGATCTTCTAAAGGCCAAACAATTGCGCACTTTCCTTAAATTACATTTTTCAGGAATACCGTATTGGGAAAACAAAATGCCAAGGACAATATTGTGCTTAAGAGTTCTCTCCCTTGGCAGCATAGGCTATAGGATTACTATGTTGTCTGATTCAATTGGCGAGATGAAATATCTACGTTATTTGGATGTTTCTTGGGCACAATTTAATAGGTTGCCCGATTCCATATGTAATTTGTGCAATTTGCAAACGTTGAAGTTATCAGGTTGTTGGAAGTTGGATAGATTTCCAAGAGATATGTGGAAACTCATTAATTTACGTCATCTTGAAATTGATGGAACTGACAATTTACAGGAGATGCCGATAAAAATGAGTAGATTAAATTGTCTCCAGACGTTGCCAAAATTCGTCGTCAGCAAACATGACAATGCCAGTGGGGCTAGCATTGGAGAATTGGGAAAACTAAAAAATCTTCGGGGAAAGCTTTTAATTAAAGAGCTCCAAAATGTTAGATCAGCCGATGATGCTTTGGATGCAAGCTTGAAGGATAAGGGTTCCCTCGAGAAGTTGGTGTTACAATGGAATGCTAGAGAAGAAGTAATTGGTATTTCGGAAAGACAAAGACGGGTACTTGAAAATCTGCAGCCCCATGAAAACTTGAAAAGTCTCTCCATCAACTGCTACAGTGGGAAAAGTTTTCCAGATTGGATAGGAGGGCTTACTTCATTGTTTGAGTTGAAATTAATAAACTGCAAATATTGTAGTACCTTGCCACCCCTTGGGCAGCTACCGTTTCTTAATAAACTCTACATTGATGGGTTGGATGGAGTTGTTATTGTGGGTGTAGAGTTTTATGGAAATAGTAGTAATTCTTCAATGAAGCCATTTGTAAGTTTGAAATTTCTGAGGTTGGTGAATATGTCGAATTGGGATACATGGCTTCACTCGGGTGGCGAAAATGAAGTTGAAATTTTTTCTCAACTTGAAGAGTTGTATATTACGAACTGCCCTAAGCTGAGAGCAAAGTTGCCTGTACATCCTCCTTCATTGGCCAACCTTGAGATCAACAATTGTAAGTTAGAGCTCCCCATGCACAGGCAATATTCATCCCTTGAAACATTGTTGTTGATAAATTGTTGTGATACTCTGACGTCCTTTCCATTAGACCTATTCCCAAAGTTGAAGTGGCTTATAATCAATGGGTGCAGGAATTTGCAATCTTTGGAACAACATGGAGGTGATTTAGTGATATCAAACATAAAAATATTGGGATGTCCTAATTTTGTATCTTTTCCAAAAGGAGGATTGCGTGCCCCTAACCTTGCAACGTTTTCCCTCATAAATTGTGAGAGCTTGAGGTCAATGCCTTGTAAGATGCACCTATCCCTTTCGTCTCTTCATTTTTTAGAGTTAGTAAATTGTTCAGAAGTTCAGTCATTTCCAGAAGGGGGGTTGCCTTTGAATCTGAAAAAAATTGTGATATTGACTTGTAAGAAACTCCATGCAAACCGGAAGGGATGGGGTTTGCAAACACTCCCCTCTCTTGAATGTTTGGAAATGGAGGACGACAAATCAAAAGATGATCAGCTGGAGTTTTTTCCTGGGGAGTTTTTGCTACCCACCACTCTGACCTATATTTGTATCAAATCATTGGAAATTTGAAATCATTGGACAAGGAGGGGTTTGAACACCTCACCTCCCTTGAACAATTGGTGATCATCGACTGTCCAAAACTCAAGTACATGCCAGAAGAGGGGTTCCCTGCCTCCCTTCGTCTTTTGAGCATAGTGAACTGTGATCGTGTGTTGAAGGAAGAGCTGAAATGTCAAAAAGGAAAAGAATGGCTCAAGGTGGCTCGTGTCCCCAACATAGCGATTGATCAACGATATGAATGGCCGATAGGTGAGAGCCCCATGCAACCTCAAAGCTTTTAATTAAGTTATAAAATCAACTTTTTTTAAAACATTAATAAAAATAAAAGTAAATGAAATATGATTTGGCATTCTAATGTGAGCATTGGGAATTGTTTTGTTGATCGTGAATTAACTGCCTTTTTTGATTGCCAATCGAATTTCTGTTTTTGATATATACAAATATATAATTAGATCATCGATCCCTCTCATTTCTTTTCCATATATATACATATATATATATATATATATATATATATATATATATATATATATATATATACATATACTTTCCTACCATTTTCTCCGTGTTGTCAAATTAATTGATCTCTTCCTTTCTTTTCTAACTGTCTCATTCTTTTCATTGACAGAATGGGCAAGTCGGTATAAATATCATGATTTAGATTATGTTTGGAAGGTAAGATGAGAATTTTGTGTTTTGTTTTAAAGTTTAAAATATTATTTTTTAGTTTTGAGATTTGAAAAAGTTAAATTGAAATTTGAAAAAGTTGTATTGGGATTTGAAAAAGTTGAATTATTTATTATATTTTATATAGGAATTTGAAAAGGTTGTAATGATGAGATGAGATGAGATGAGAATTTTATTGAAGATGAAACTTCTAAACATAATGTTAAAGTTCGAACGACTCTTCTACGGAGAATGACGAGGAGGATGACTATTAACAAGTTCTCGGTACGTACAACTTTTCTTAAATAGGGTCACTTCTATCACATTTACTTAAAATTCACAGTACTAATGAATTACTTTTATTTTTCAAGAATAAATGCAATATATGACTTTTAAACTATTTAAAATTGGCAACTATTTACATCATAAAGAACTAAAACCTGACAATTTGTACTCTCAGCACTTTAACATATATATTGCCTATATGATCAATATGCTTTATCACCTACGTACGTAATTGATGTTACTAATTAGTGATTGGAATATATAATTGAATTTTTTTTTTATTTAAGGTAAAGTTGATTTGATCCCTGAGAAGTGAAGATATTTGCTTAAATCTTGTGCGCGAGGGCGCCAGAAGCAACCTCCTACGTACCTAATTGCCACGCACATTATTGCCTTCCATTTCTATATGCATTTCCAGATTAATCATATTTTCCGATCCCTAAAGGAAATGGTTTGGCAGATTTTTTGGAAAATTTGCTAATTCGATTACATTGATGGGACTTCAAAAGTGATCCTGGCATGGCTTGTTGTGGACGTGTGATTAGAAATCATGATAGTATGTTTGTTTATGATTTTTGCAAGAACTTTGGTTTTGGGATTTATATAATCCTCAAAGTTCTTTCTTTGTTTGTAAAAGGTATTCTTCCGCTATAAGTGAGGGTACATTATCAGTGTTTACACTATGCATAATTACATTTTTATCCTCTAATTCATAATTTAAAATATAATTAAAATTTTTATTATTATAATATTAATTAGAATATAATAATAATGAACTTACAAATAATCTAAATTGAAAGATTTTTGTTTATAGAAATTTTGGAACAACTTAAGATTTTATTATATTTTCTCTTAGATTTAAAAATAAGTTTTTTCCAGTGGGGTTCGGTTATTGTTGTTAAAGCATGTTCTGCAAAGCATTCCAGTCCACTCCCTTTCTATCCTGCACCTAAGTTAGTTATGGAGAAAATTTCAAAGATTATGAGCACATTTTTTTTGGGGAGTGAATGATGGCAAATTGAAGAAAAAATGGTGTGCTTGGATAGATATTTGTAAGCCGATCTCAGAAGGGGGCTTGTGGTTGCGTGATTTGAAGGAAGTGCATGAAATTTGGCTTGGAACATATTGAATGGTTCTTCTCTATGGTCTAAACTTTTTCTTCCTAAATATGTGGGGAAAAACATATTACTATGATCAATCCTCAAAAAGGTACAAATTTTTAAAAGATGATACTAAAACAACTTCCTCGAATGAACGCAAATTCAAAGTGGAAAGTGCGAGATGGCAAAGTGTGTTTTTGGCAAGATCATTGGTTTGGTGATGCACCTCTTTGTGATAATTAGCAATTCATGGAACTGCTGAATCTGAAATTGGAGGGTGTAAAAATATTAATAATAATATTTTATTTAAATTCAAAAATAAAAATATTGTCTTTAATTTTTTTAAAGATTAATAAAATTTCATTATTATACGATATTGTTTAAAAATAAAAGTTTTCTTCCTATTATTTCTCATAATAATGAATCATACTAAATAAACTAATATTGTTTTTATTTGAAAAAAATATTATACTTTTTCAAAATTAAAATGAATAGCCTATTTTTATATTTTATCATTCCAATAACAATTGTATCTAGTAGTTTTCTATAAAAATTAAAAAATATTATTTTATCTTTTTCATTTATAAGAACATTATTATTATTATTATTATTATTATTATTATTATTATTATTATTATTATTATTATTATTATTATATCTAATTAGTCTTATATCGAGTGAAGTAATGCATGTTATATTATGATTTTAATATAATGAGTTTTAAACATTTGATTTGTTATATGTTTAATAATTTTATATTTTCTGTTTCTTTCATTTTCTTAAGTATATATATAATTATAAGAGATGTTCAATAATTTTATATTTTTTGTTTCCTTCATTTTCTTAAGTATAATTATAAGAGAACTATTATAAACACAAAGAAATTATACAAAAGTAAACCCGCAAACTTACGTGGATTTATGAGATCTGTTAGATATATTTTATAATAAAAATAATTTTATCATTTGACATATTACATCAAGCCACATCAATTTTAGGTTTACTTTTGTGTAATTCTTTTTTGTCTAAAATATTTTCCTAATTACAATCACTTGTCAAATTTGTTGAATAGATTTATGATTATCTTTATATTTATCATATTTGTTGCTCTAGTTGATATGCATCTTAAAATTCATACTTACTACAGTAAAAATGTTGTAGCACTTTCAACCGAAAATGCGTACCTTCTAAATGAGTTCTTACATGTATATTTATAACACATTTGTTGTTGGAATGACGATATCGTTTAGCCATAATTGAGGGTGTCCAAAATCTAAAAATCGAAGCTTGGAATGGGTGGTCCAAAAACTCTAGAGTTGAGATTGATTATTTCTATGGTTCTTATTCAATTCAACCTTAACGAGAGATAAACACATATAACAATACATGAAGGAAAATATATTATATCCTTGGTTAGTTTGTCCATTTAATTTGATTGTTCATGTATTTTTTAAAAATTATTTTTGCTTAATGATTAACAAAGTGACTACTAATGTATTATTTATATAAAAAATAGTGACTACTAGTCTATTGATATTTTTTTTTTAAATTGAAGATGTTTAGAAAATATTTAAAATAATAAAAATAGAAATTTGTACTAGGGGCAAGGCCAAAGGTCAAAGTTGGGCAGCATAATAGTAGCATCCAAACTGGAATAATGTTTTATACAATCTTAAGCTCACATACTCATTTAAAAAATAAAATTGATTAGTCTAAAAAAAGAATACATTTTTTATAAATCTCAAATGGGTTATGCTATTCAAATCCCACACCATATATATTTTAAATTTTTTATTATTTTTTATGCTAAATTAATTGAGTTATACTACTCATTATCTATACATTACATACTTATTATGGAAAAAAGAAATTAAAAAAGATGTGTAGTGTGTGGTATAAGGCTACGTTTGGTTGTTGAATCCAACTAATCAACTTATCTCAAATCAATTATTGATGGGACTCACTACTTTTTCAATTACCTATAAAAAAAGTTAAATTTATCTCAACTTGCTTCTTACATTTCAACCTAAAAACTTAAGAGATCTATTAAAGACACAAAAATATTATATAAAAGTAAACATACAAACTGACATGGCTTCACGAGATCTATTAGATCTACTTTACAATAAAAATAACTTTACAATTTGATATACCACATCAAGCTTTGTCAGTTTGTGAATTTATTTTTGTGTAAGTCCTGTGTGGCTAAAGTATTTTCAAAACTTAAACTCATTTCAACTTAAAAAAATTAAATCCATTTTAATAAGATCCGCAAAATATTACTATTCACAACTCATCTCAACATTCAAGTTATTCAGAAGGGGAGATGCTAGGGGTTGGACGTGTGAATAGAGGAATCTATACCCTCTAATAATACGTTGACACCTCTGCATTTCAAGAGAAAGAAAAATAGAACTGTCTCCAGGTAAATAGAGCCCATACAATCTCCCACCCTTGTTGTTCTCTCTCTCTCCCCTCTCTCCCTCTCCTGACGACAAAACTCTGCTCTTTCTCCCTCTCTCCCTCTCTTCAAGCTAGCCAAAGCCCTCACCCTCAGTCTCTCTCCCTGCAAGCCATTGTCCGTCACTTTCTCTCAGCCCTCAATTCAATGGTAGCCTAACCTCAATAAGTTGCTAAGTGTCCCACCTAACAAAGCATTCAGTACCTAACAACTATCCAAGTTACCAAGATCCAACTCACCATACAAAAAAATAACCAGAGGTAAAGAAACCTACCTATCCACCCAGTCTAGTGGGTACAAGCTCTAACATTTTTGCTTAGTTTTTAGAATCAAGTATTGAAATTCTCATTTGAGTATGTAGAATTGAAAAAAAAAATAAAAAAATGAGGAATAGTAACAAAGAGAGGGACTGAGGGGTGAGAGAAAGCGAGCTTCAACCAGCCACTTGAGGGGAGAGAGAGAGAGCAAACATTTGGTGTTGGCGAGAGAGGGGAGAAAGAGAGTGAACGATGGGGTGAGGGATTGTATGGGCGATACTTACATGCATGAGAGCATTTCTATTTTTCTTTCTCTTGAAATACAGACGTGTAAATTTATTATTAGAGGGTGTAAATCTCTTCTATTCACCACATTCTGTTTGAAGTTAAACTCTTCTTGTCCTAATATTTATTTTCACTTTACATAAGCACGAGTATATATTGTCAACAGAGGTACAATTCCTGAATTTCTTATCTTATTAATGCATGAACAAGTGTCCCTTTTATACACAACTATAAGGGAATATATTCTGTTACAAGGAGAATAATAAAAGAATAAAATCTAAGTATAGAAAAATACTAAAATATATACATTCTCCCCTGAATCAATACGGAAAAGAAAAAAGCTAGATACAACTAGCCTGTGCACAAGCCAGGTAACTGCCATGCAATTTAAATGAAATGCTGTGTTTTGTTTTATGCTGTGGAGATGAAAATTGCTAGTGGGCATGCAGGATTTCATCTTTAATGAAGCACACCATTTCACTTGGGTCCCTCCTTACCAACGTCTCCTTCCCCTTTCGTGCATCCCCTTCTCCTTTTTCCCTTCACATTCGTCTGCTTTTTCATGGAATTCCCTAAGCCTGTGTGTCCCCTTCTCCCTAACCCGTGTAACCTTCAAAGTCCTTTCCTGGTCACTCTCGCTCACTCCCCAATGAGCTTAACTAGTTTCTTGCAGTGCATGGCTCTTATTGTAACGATCTGGACAGTGACAACAGGAAGACATAATTAATTCGCAAGAAAAAATTAAGATTGAAATCTTTAAAAACTTTTTCTTATAGCTCATAGAAAAAACAGCAATTCTCTGTACGAGTGAGGAAGGCAAATTTTCCCCTCGGCTGGGCAGCCAATTCCATGGGGGAGAAACCATGGGGCCCAACTTTGTCTATTCCTCAAACTTCACCATCTCAACTTTCGGGCTCCTATAAATAAAATCAAACAGTGGCACTGCAAAACAACCCAATGAAGAAAATTGGTTTTTGGGAGAAATATTCCTATTAATGCTTTTTTTCGAGAAATGGGAAAGCTCACTGGAAGCTAAAGAGTAAAAGGCATAATTCACCATCTGTAGACCTGCAATGTATTTGATGCTTCAGTACTTAACCATAAGTTTCCACTACTTCTGACGGGTTGTAGATTAATGTTGGATGATGAGCAAGTGGTTTGCCCTTCGCACCAACAATTATTTATAGATTATTGAGTTTGGGCAAGGAAAAAAAAGGTGTCAGATAGGGAAACAGGAATTGAAACTTGTGGTTGCTCTGAGACGACAACGGTGCTTCCCCTTCTTCTTCCTGTTGTTGTGCTTCTGGTTATTCCTTGGGTTTGGGCGTTTCCCTTCTCAGATGGTCATCTTCCTTTCCGTCGAAATGAATTTTGGCATTTGTGAATGAAAGTTTCAGTCCGTTGTATTCTTCGCAAATTTCACTCGAAGAACGATAAATGAAAGATGGAAAGAATGAAATACTTTTGGAACGCACAAAATGCTTCTTCCCAAGTTTCACTTGAAGAATGAGTTTCAATTGACCTCTCTAATCTCTTCTTTCTCAAGTTTCAGTCGATTTCTCAAAAAAAAAAAAATGATTTATGATAGATGCTGACATGGCAAAAATAGCCGGTTACATGCCAATTACAAATATTGGTTGTACATAGTAGAATTGTATTGAAAAAAGTGAAGAAAAAAAAACACTCCCAGACGATCATGTCTGTTGCCAAATTTGGTGGTGAGTCTTCACTTTGAGGCCTAAGGTAACCAATAAGACATCTTTCTTCCTTTCTCTTCTACTTCATTCCATGCGATTTACCATTGTCTAAAACATTATGCTTTTTTTTGGGTACAATTGATTTTCATCTCCTTGTTATCTTCTTCTCTCTCTTTTTTTTTTATATTTTTTTTTTATAAAAAAAAAAAAAGAGTCAAGGTTCACCTGTCTACAAGTGAACCCCTCCCAATTTTATTTTTAAAAAAAACCTCACTTTTGGCGGAGGAATACCTTATACAGAACTGAAATTTTCAAAAATAAACACCATACTACAGAACCAACTCCAACCCTCAAACAATTTTTTTGGACTTTCGCAAATAAGGCAAACCACTACAATCAGTCCTAATAATGCCCTTAAGCAAATGAGGAATATTATCAAGTGACAACCATTTTTCATGACAACGACTACTTCCCATTCTAGCCAAAAAATTTGCTGCCATATTTTCTTCCCTAAAAACATGTTGACACTGGAAATTAAGAGTAGGTAAAATCCCAAGAATCTCTTCCCGAAAATCCTCTAGATACCATAAGCTACACTTCCCATTTTTCAGCCAGTTGACTATCAATAAGGAATCCATTTCCAGAATAATGTTGTCAATACCCAATTCCCAACATTTCCGTAAACCCAATAATAACGCCCGAAGCTCTGCATTTGTGTTGGTTCCTCTGCCCAGACGAGCAGCAAACGTAAATATGAAATTACCATATTCATCTCCTCGTAAGAGTCCGCCAGCTCCCAATTCACCTGGGTTTCGTAAGCAGCTTCCATCAGTGTTTAATTTGAACCAACCATGAGCTGGTTTCTGCCAAGAAACTACAGTAACTCTCTCCTTTCTACGTAATTTACCCGGCAATTGAAGCATCTAAAGCATTTCCACATCCCGACGCCCCAAACGAGAAGCATCCTTGACTCTCCAAAATTTAATAGACCTCCACACCACGCCAACTGATTCTTTCCTTCCCTCCATTCTAGATGAACACCTCCAACACCACAACCTCCATGTGATAATACATGGAATTATCCCAAGCAAATTCCCAACCTGAGACGTTCTCTTAGTGTGTCTAAACCAAGCCTCAACTGTTGCCTTCCAAGATCTGTTACCAACGTATGGTACCCCCAGAGCATGCGAACAAATTTTCCAGACAGTTGTAGCCATCTCTCCCCCATACAGAACATGATTCAGGTCCTCCAAAGCCCCCTGACGACAGCACTCGCACTTAGATACCATCGAAATACCCAACTGCCGTATACATTCATCTACACTGAGATTCTTGGACAGAGCTTTCCACATTAGCACTGAAATCTTCTTTGGTAAAGCCGCATGCCAAATCCACTCTGGCCACTGTGATTTCGGAGCCACCTCACGGACAAGGCTCCATGCATTTTTTATTGTAAAACATCCATCCGAAGTGCCCATCCAAACCAGTTTATCATTACCATCTCTTATGCCAGAAACCATTGAAACAATTAGTTCCTGTTGTTCCTGTCCTACTAGCTGCCTTAAACCATCCACGTCCCATCAAGTACCATCCATACAATCTTTTATCAGTAAGTTTGGATCTGCCCCAGCCCTGTGCTGGTCATATAAAGGACCAGAATCCATCCATTTGTCCCACCAAAAAGAAAATTTTCCTTCTCTAACCAGTCATTTCGAATTCGTAAGGACAAACAGAAATTCACGCCCCACCATTTTCCAAAATCCAGAGCCCCTCGAAGGAGAAACTAAACAAAGGTATTGCCCTTTCAAATATTTGGATTTAACATATCTCGTCCACAATGAATCTGAGTTAATAAGGTTCCATGCAAATTTCAAGTGCAGCAATTTTTGGACGTCATGTAAATTCCTCACTCGAATGCCCCCCTCATCAACTGGTCTGCACATATTTTCCCATCTGACCCATTTTCGTTTAGATTTACCATTTGCCGATCCCTAGAAAAATGAGCTAAACAGTCTATGTAACTTTTCAATAACCGAATTTGGCACCTTAGTGATAGCCAGTAAATGAACTGGAAGACTAGATAGAACATTTCTCAACAAAATTTACCAATCTCCTGCCGAAAGAAATTTAATTTTCCAACCTTCTATCCTCTGTTGTACCCGTTGCACCAACTCCTCAAAATAAATTTCTTTCATCCTTCCGGTTATAATTGGTACCCCAAGGTATTTAGTTGAAAATTTTCCTTCCGAAAATCCCGTTATAGCCAACAATTCACGCCTCCTACAAACTGGAATTTTTTTTGAGAAAAAAATTGATAATTTAGAATCATTCACTTTTTGTCCCGACCACAAGGCATATAATCCGAGAATAGCTTTGATTTCTTGAGCTGATTTTTTACTCCCATTTGCAAATATCACCATATCATTTGCATAGAGTAAATGTGACATAAACGGCCCATTTCTTGGGTTTGTAAACCCACCAATCTTACCCTCCGCAAAACCTTGTTTAAGAAGCCGAGAAAAAACTTCCTCCACAAGAATGAATAAGTAGGGAGAAAGAGGATCCCCTTGATGTAGGCCCCTACCACTCTTAAAATAACCTTTAGCCGTCCCATTCATAACAATAGAGTACTAAGGCGTAGTAACACACTGGAGGATCAATTGACAAACTTGTGGCGAAAAACCAAAAGCACTTAACAAGTGGGCTAAAAACTTCCAATCAATCGTATCATAAGCCTTAGCAATATCGAATTTCATTAAAATATTCCCCCCACGCACTAGCTTATTTAAATCATGCACCAACTCTTGAGTAAGAGTTATGTTCTCAAAAATACTTCTACTAGGAAGAAAAGCACCTTGTTCCAAAGAAATAAGATGACCCAAAACCGGAGTTAATCGAGCCACTAATATTTTGGAACAAATTTTGTATACCACCGAGCAAAGGCTAATAGGCCTAAATTTTTCAAAGGACGAAGGATTGGAAACTTTAGGCACTAAAACAATAAATGAAGAAGTATAGAATCTGGGCAAAAATGAGCCGCGAAAAAATTCACAAACTGCCTCCCTCAAGTCCGACTTCACCAACTCCCAACAATGTTGATAAAACCGGAACCAAACCCATCCGGACCTTGACTACTATATATTAGAATAGAAAACAAAGCACTCTTTATTTCTTCCTCCGATGGTCCTCGACATAAATTATGATTTTCGTTAGACGTCACCTCTGACTGTATAAGACCCGATAGCTGAGGAAGAGGGTTGCCCGTATGTTCCTTAAGAAAATCTTCGAAATATAACACAGCAGCATCATGAATAGATTCAGGAGAAACCAGCACTCGCCCATCACTCAAATGCATCTCCCTCGCCACATTTATTTTATGACTCTTCAAAGTTTTGAAAAACCTAGCATGCACTTCACCATGCTCCACCCAAGTGGACTTTACTTTTTGTGCCAAACGTAACTCCTCCCTTTGTATCCAAGAAGAAAGCTCAAGTTTTGCAGCCAATAACTCTACTTTCGCTTCGTCCGAAAATCCTGCTTGCAATCGAACCTCTGTTGCTTCCACCTTTGCCTCCAGTTGTTTAATCTGATCCCTAGTCTAGCCAAAGACCTTCTTATTCAAGTTTCTAAGCACGAACTTAAGTCATTTTAATTTTCTAGCAAGAAACCAAAGCCTCGTGCCACCTGCAGGCTCCTGCCAAGAACTAGAACGCATCTCCAAAAATCATTATGGAGAGTCCACATAGACTGAAATTTAAAAGAAGAAGGGTCATATCTTGCACAGGGAGCTGTCACACCCAGCAACATAGGAGCATGATCCAACGTACGATGGGCAGATATTTCAATAGCAATGAAGGGTAAATCTCCAAACAACGAACACTACAGAATGCCCGATCAAGCCTAGCCCAGCTGCGTGCCCTCCCCCCTTGACCATTGCACCATGAAAAAGAATTACCACTAAAAGGCACCTCAATTAAACCCCCCTCATCAATAAATGTACAAAATTCCTCCATCGCACCAGGCAATGGTGGATGACCCCCTCGTCTCTCCCCATCATTTCGAATAATATTAAAGTCTCCAATTACAATACGTGGAAACGGCAAAGAAGTGAACGTGAGCAGCTTTGCCCAAAGAGTTCGACGATCCAAATATAAACATTTGGCATAAACCACTGAAACCACCATTGAAGAATTTATAAGCAAAGTAATCTGTTGATTAGAAGCCCCCAAAATATTGACTTGATATTCCTCATTCCAGAACACCCAAACCTTGGCTAACGGAGCCGCATGAGAATAACACTCCTGGAACTGCAGCATATTTTTCCAACGATCTAAATGACCTTCCTCTCGGAAGGGTTCTGCAATCACTAATACTTTAGGTTTATACATCTTAAGCAATGACCGAAGTCATTTGTAAAAGGTACCAAGCCCCCGAACATTCCAATACAAAAGATTACTCATCATAAGTCCAACCTCAAGGGCCTGCTAGGAGCCCTGGATGAACTACGTAAAACTTGAACGTTAGCCACACCCTTTGTCACAACCTCTGTATTTGAGAAACCATCCCACTCCTTCCCTAAATGAGACAAACGCATGTCTCCATCAGACCTTGAATCCACCAGATCCATAGTGTCTTTAACCACAACCACCTGTAAACCGTCCTCCACCACTTCACCCTCTTCAGTCATAGGGATCTCATAATCCCCTGCCTGCCCCTATTTTACACCACACAACTCTAAATCCACACTTGATTCCGCCAAAACAGGAGGTAAATCCACGGCATCTACTTTCCCACACATCCCACTCGACTCCCTTGTCAACAAGTCCCCTTCTGTAGTTAACTACTTAAAAGTCTTCAAATTTAAATCCTCAAGCATGTCCGTCTCGACTACATTCGCCATATGAACTGGCACCATCTCCCCTCCTATAATAGAAGGTTCTTCAATCACTAGTGCTTTCTTGGCCTCTACACTCGAGATCAAAGATTGCTTCGCAAAACCACCTCCCTCTTGATCAAAAGTATCCTTCTCGTAACCTTCTAATTCAGTCGTTATTTTTGGAATCCATTCCTGAGATGGCTTAACAACATCCTTTTTCTTTCCCTCCTTTGCCACTTTGGAAGATGCCTTGCAAGTAGACAGATTGTGCCCTTGTACCTTAAATTTAGAGCAGAAAGCCGGTAAAGTCTCGTAAATTACCTATTGTAAAAAACTTGTGGGATTCTTTGGCGTGCCGATCCAAAAGGATTGTAAAGGAGCTTGAGATATATTCATCAAAACACAAAGTCTAGCCCCATCCGTCCTTGTTGTGCAATGAGTAGCATTGTCTCTACGAAGGAAAACACCAATCGGAGCCGATATATTTTTCAAGAAAGCCTCATGATAAAAGTTAGGCGACAGACTAGGTAACTTTATCCATATAGGCACCAAGGCTGGTTCCGAATCCTCATTAAAATCTATCGTCCACTGGAACGGCCTATAACCAATACCATCAATATCACAACTCCCCCTAGACAATTCTTTGATAAAGTCCTCCTCATTAGAAAACCGCACAAAGACGTGCCTAGGTTTCCTCATGGCAGACACTACTGGTTGATGCAGCAGCCCCCAACGACCGTCAATGAACGTCCGAATCTTATCCAACGATGGCCTTTGATGTAGAAACTTTAATACAATAGCAAACTTAAACGGAACAGTTGAACATTCCAACTCTTCCTTGGAAAACTGAACAAAAACTTCTCCATCAACCATCTTTGGTTGACAGAACGGAATGCTCACCTCAGGAATAGCATGGGGTGAAGAAGAAACCATATCTACAAACGTCCGAGACCCCCCTGTCGACGTCCAAGAGCCCTTAAGGACCCCGACGGCAGCCATAAACCTAAAAACTAAAGAAACCCTAGCAGAGCAAAAATTTTCTCCAAAAACCTGGTTATCTCTTGTTTTGTTCAATTTTTGACTAAAGCTTTTCGCCTTACCATCAAATCAATTGTGGTTTCATCTCTGTCCATAGTTTTAGATCTTGATTTATACTTGATTGAATGGTGGAATACTATTTTTCGTAGTTCTTCCTTTTTTGTAATATGAGAATTAAATCTTGATTTTGATTTCATATTAGGCTTTACGATTTTTTTTTAATTTGTAAATTGAAGAGCGATCATGTCAACTGATTGATGCAGGGTGATCCAGGACAGATGATGCTGAGCTGTCAGATTGCACCTTAATGGCGTTGAGATACCATGAGTTGGCAGATCAGCGCAAAGGCAGGAATTGATTGTGACATGTTTCTCATTGGGGCCGTTTTGAGTGTGTTTCAGTCTTTTGGCCATAACTTTGGCTACGGGTGTCGGAAAGCTCCTTTTGACGCGCACGCTGTCCACAACTCTTTAGTGGACAGTTTTACTGTTTTCGACCTCAAATTCTACTGTTTTCCCCTCCGAATCACTAGTTTTAGTTAATTTTTACTATTTATGATAATTTTTCATTTGTCAGTTAGGAAGTCGTTTTAAATCCGATTTGGGCCGATTTTTTGCAGATTGCTTATTTTATTTTGAATTTCAATTTAGAGTATTTTCGAGATTTGTTATTTTTGGCAAAATTCAGATAAACACGATTTTTGGCTATAACAGTCCGGCTTGTGGACTGATTTGGTTTGATTTTATAATATTCCGTTAAACCCTAGAGACTTTTCTCTCTGGTTTTGGGTGAATTTTCTCCTGTGAATCATCTGTTGGAACTAGCCTGCAGGATAATCACTATCCTGTCCGGCGTCACTGATGCACAACTCTCTCTCTCTCCCCCCCCCCCCCATTTTTCTCATTCCTAATGCTTGAGGTAGGCAAAATTACGAATCATCGAAATGCTTAATTTTGTAGCTGAATGTTTTACGAGCTGAATAAATCTAGATTCTTTATGACTTTGTATTGGAGAATCTATATTCTTTAAATTTACACATGCTTTACAGTGGTTGATGTTTTGGTGTGAACAATTGTTTTATATTGTCTCTACTTGTTCAACTAGTAGCGAGAAATGGAATTGCTTCCAAATTCTTTGACAACATATTTGTTCAATTATATTAAGCAATTCCCTTTGAGTCTAATTTTGAAAGATCTTCGACAAGTAGTCACTAGTTATAATACCAACTACCATGGCCTTGTCACAAACTTAACTTTTAGTATTTGATTTCTCCAACTGAATGATATCCTAAATATGAACAATCTACCCATCTCAGAAAACCAATTCCCTAGGAAAGCCACACTTGTTTTCCGAAATCAAGTGAGTGAAGTAAATTCTCAAAAACAAATTGCTTCATTTCAATAATAATGTTTTTGTTTTTCACTTTACGAGGGGTGAGAGGATTCTGAGTCTTAACTCAGATCAGAAGTTCCATCAATGGTCTTAATAATTAATCTTTTAATAGATTCTAACATATTGCATTATATTCCTTGTAGGATATAATACTTTCATTGTGTTTTCCCCCTTAGATTATTGGGGAAAGTGGCATTGATCATAGGAGGAGCCATTGGTATTGGAGAGAGCATTGCGCGCCTATTCCACAAACATGGTGCAAAAGTTTATATAGTTGACTTAAAGGACAACCTTGGCTAGCATGTCTGTGATACCCTTGGTGGTGAACCAAACTCTCGTTATTTCCATTGTGACATCACCAAAGAAGATGATGCTTGCAGTGTAGTTGACTTCACTGTCAGTAAATTTGGTACACTTGACATCATGGTCAATAATGCTGGTTTGTCATGTTCATCGTGTCTCGATATTCGCAATGCAGACATATCAGAATTTGAGAAGTTATTTGATGTAAACATGAAGGGAGTCTTCCTTGGAATGAAACATGCAGCTCGGATTATGATCCTATTGAAGAAAGGCTCTATAATTTCTCTATGCAATGTTGCAAGTGCCATAGGGGGGCTCAATCCACATGCCTACACGGGGTCCAAGCATGCTATTTTGGGGCTCACCAAGAATGTTGCAACTGAGCTTGGACTACATGGGATACATGTCAACTATGTTTCTCCTTATGCTATTCTAACAGGCTTGGCTTTAGCTCACTTGCCAGAGGAGGAGAGAACTAAGGATGTCATGGTAGGTTTTCGTAATTTTACTAGGTGGAATGCTAACCTGCAGGGAGTAGAATTGACCACTGATGATGTGGCTAATGTTGTGCTATTCTTAGCAAGCGATGAAGCAAGGTATGTAAGCAAAGCTAATCTCATGGTTGATGGGGCTTCACATGCTCAAATCACTCACTCCAAGTGTTTAGATGAAATGACATTCAAGAGGCTCATGCCTTACTTTGGTGTTAGTCGGAGTTGTGTTAACTATGGTCCTTTTGGCGGCAGGGTTGTTGAGTAGAATGAGTGGGTAAGTTCTTGATAGAATGTCGCTTTTTGTTTTATCACGTTTATAAGTTGCAGCTAGATCAAGTCTTCACTGATTAAGCAACTCTTATGCTATTAACAATCATGATATATTGAGTAGATTTCTGAAAGATATATAAGAATGTTCTTTCTAAATATGTTGTTAACAACAATTATGTACAGAGAGGTGATAAAAAAAAGTAATTTTTGTTTTCTTTTTAAATTTAGCTAAAACAATAAAAGTGAATGAATCATGATATATTAGGGTTTATGAATGTTTTTTCAAAATCATTAAAACCTTTTGTCAGTCGTTTGGGCTTGGCTAATAATAATTTCTACTTAGTTACTCTCAAAATCAGTATCCCCAATGATGAAATAATGGAGTGGCTAGAATGCTTTAGGGAATGCTACATAAATGGAAGCCATCTATCTAATCTCTCAAATCATGCTTATTAATCTGCTCAATAAAAGTCAGTATGATTGATAAACATACCTTGTACCAATTCCTTGGTTTTTGGGGTTTGTGTCCTAAATCCAAGCACAAAAAGGTCATAATTGGTGATTAGGGGATGAGCTGAAAAGCCTGGAAGGTACCCACTTGCATGTTCTCATAAGTCATAATTGTGACTATAAAATTTGTACCAAATTCAACTACAGAAGTGTATATTGCTTAGTAATTTTCAGTGGAGAAGATTACTTTTTGTTATATGTTGGTGCAAAGAAGTTTGTTGGTTATTCCTGATTTCTTATGCTTCAAAGAAAATGCATATTCCCAATAAGATTTTAATTTATCAAGAGGGAGACCGCATTAAGCGTTTTAATGTTGTTCAATAAGCAGATTAAGTAGTTGTAAGTCCAACTGTTAAGAAAGATATTATGATTCTATGTGAATGTATCTTTTACTATTAAGTGTGCGAAAGCAATAAGGAGAGTTAAAGTATTAGCAGTATGATTCCTTCTAGCATATGGTATAACCATCCCAATGACAAAAGTTTGGAAATCAACATATCTTTTTAGTTCATCTCATCCTATATGTGGATAAGTGTATTATAATCAACTTAATAATTAAATATATTTTTTCATCAATTTAAAATCTTGAAATAAATTATAAATATGGGACCTATTTTAATAACAATAGAGTAAATAAAAGAGTTTCTTAATTATTAGAGAAAAATTTCTACTAAGCAGCCCTATGCTACACACCTATTGAGGGAAAAAATATTAAAAAATAAAAAATAAATACTCACGTCAATAAGCGTGTGGTGTAGGACTGTTGAATAAAAAAAACTCCTATTAGAGTCGTCCATCTAAAAGTGTTGTCAAAAGATAATAAAAGTGGAAAGACACCAAATCCTATGCCTTATTTTCTGCTTGCTTTTGAAATGCAAAGTCTATCAAATTTGTGCATTTGTGCATGGATTACGTGTTTCGTTTTTCTTTTTCTTTGGACAATACCTATACAACACCTTTTGGTTATTATCTTCTCTCTTTTTTTTCCCAAAGCTTTTGATCCCATCAGAAAGTTGGTCATGGAAATAAAGGTTGCAAGGGGTGACTTTGGTATATTATCTAAAAAAATCCAAAATCTTTCATTTGAACAATAAATTATATTAGTTGTTAAATTGCCTCTAAAGATAGATTCAAAAAGTTAACAATCACCCAATTAATGCATGATCACTTCTAAATTAATTTTTCTATTAGAAGACTAACTTGTAGTAATTTTAAGTTGTCAACTTTTCAAATAATGATTAATTGTGTGAATCGACATTATAATTCAAATTTCTTATTATCCATGAACGATATAGTTGTTATGGTTGAAATTTGAGTTCAATATTCACGAATCTTCAAGTTTCCATAGGGAGCACTAACCTAGCAAGAAAGTCATAGAAATCCCATTAGAAGTGAGAAGAAAGATTCAAATGTTTTGAATTAAGCCTAGGCATTGAAGGGTGGCATGTCCTAAGAGTGGACCCATGCTTGAATATTAATCTGTCTGTAACAAGATGCTTTTCATTGAGATAGAGGAGAGGAGCGTCTCTGCAGCATAATATGGACCTTAGGTCCCGTGTAGGGCCCACTTTAAGCCCATTATAACCGACCACTCACCTTGTCTTTTTGTAAAGTGCTTGCACCCAATCTTATTATTCAACATTACATATATCTAAAAAGAGAAAATATATTTAAAACCATGAATTATGGAATCATCGTGTAATTGTACGTATAATTACTCATCTAAAAAATAAAAAATAGTTGTCCATTTTCTTAATCCCAACAATTTTTTTAGAAGTCCATTGTGGTTTAGTTTTTAAAATTACTATAACACCACTATCCAGTCTTCTTTCAATTTTCAGCTAATATATCCCAAAAGGGGAGAAAAAACACAAGAAATAATTATAAAAATATTCATAATTAAATGAAAAAATATTTGTTCCTTTCTATAATTTATTGTATTCACTAAATTGTGTGCAAAAGTAACGGTTAAAGTTTTAAGCATCATATCCTTTAATTATTCTGAAAGATTTTAAAGACCCTTTTCCTAAAGTCTTCACTTTCAAGATACAGTAGGCACAACAATCAACATTGATATTTTAATTATCAGCTTAAGCTGCACCTAAACACTTTGACATTAAGGAGAATGCATGTCATATAAAACCTATCACACCAAATTATATGTGTTAGTTTGCAAACTCTAGTCCTATTGGATGCCATTGAATTATGAGAATTAAAGAATCACTATAAAAACCAAGGGCTCATCCAAGCCTATTGCCATTAAATTATCTACCAAACAGCTACTATCAATTTAATAGAACTACCCTTCCATTCAAGCCTATAAACTCATCAAGAAGCAAGTTTTATTGTATAGAAACATTAAGGGCATACACAGTTAGAGAAATTAAATGGGAGTAAATAAGACTCAAACTCTAAGTAATATGGGTTTACCAATGTTAACATGTGTATTATCCATCACCCAATTGGTTTTCCTTATCCAGAAAATGAGGGGCTATTGATGTTGATGTAGAAGATTGTGGATCAAAGTATAGAATCACCGCTAAAGAAACAAGAAGCAAGATAGTGTCAAGTGTCACTAGTGAAATAATTCATTTTAGAAAAGGCCTAAACAAAGGGCCCTAAACATACCTGTTGGTGCAGGTCAGCATCAAACACATATCCCAGCCTTATTCAAATTTCATCTGCCAAATCACATTTGAAAATCAACAAAAGGGCCACCAATTGCAGACCAAAGGAAACTAAACCAAGAAGAAGAATCTTTTCTTTTTGTTTGGATTTCAAGAATTCATTTTTTTCCTCGTGCAATTTTCATATCAAAAGAAACCACAAGAGACCTTACCTTTCTTCCTTGGCTTGAATTACATATTGGCAACGGGAAAGAAAACCCATTTCAAATTTGCCTCCCTATGTTTCTTTTGTAGGTTTTGCTCTGAAAATGGTCCAAAGAAAGGTACCCAACTAGCTTGGAATCCTAGCTGATCATGTTAAGTCTGACAAGTTGTTGGCAAACCTGAAACCATATCCTTCTCAATAATATGATGGCAAAAACAGAGGAGTTGATTTGAAGAAAAAGATGAAGAAGACAATATTAATCTAACTCTCAAACATTTAAAATTTGAGATCATCTCCTAGGAGAAGGCACATATGACAGACCGGAAAGCCGCCGCCTCTTAGTGTTCCAACCACTGCTGTAATCCCACAAAAGCAGCAACCTCTAAAGAAGCAGCCACTGCTGCAATCCCATACAGAGGTCACCAAATTATATGAAATCCACCAATTTTTTTGATGCAAGGAAGGTGTAGCCTCAGGTGAGTCTTAGAAATACTCAAACTGGTTTTGAAAGCAAGAGTACGAGTAGAAGAAGCTCTAGCAATACAAAACTTGGCTTTGCTTATGGTAATAAACCAGCAAGAGCTTTAACAAGGACCTCTAGTGTGAAGCTGGTGAGGACTTTGACAAAGACCCCTAGTTTCAAGCAGGCAAGAGCTTCGGCTAGAAATGGGAGTATAACTGGTCTGGTTTAGTCCGGTTTTAAACAAAATTTGGGACCAAACTGGTAAGCACCAGTTATGCATTTTCAAGAACCAATTCCGCATCGGTTACCCCCCTAAACCAGTACTTCCGGTCTTACCAATTCCAGTCCTGTCCGATTTTTTTATTTTAATATACTATATACTATATTATATAATATATATAATAGTATATAATACTATAGTGATAATATATTGTAGTATATTATAATATATAGTGATGTACTATTAGTATAACTATTAATACAATAGCCTATAGTGATATAAAATTTTAAAATTTAATATTATATTAATTAGTAATTTATCATATATTACAAAACTATTATATATATATAATTATATATTATATATAAAAATTATATACAATATAAAAAATTATGATATATGTATGAACCGGTCCGGTTCGATTTTAGAAAAATAAAACCAATTCCGGACCGAACCTAACCAAACTCCATATTGGACCGAACCCACCGGTTCAGTCCGATCTAGTCTAGTTTACCGGTTCACCGATTTTTTCTTACACCCCTAACTAGAAAGTCTTCCAGAGTTGCCCTTTGTGCAGATATGAATGCACAGAGGGCAACCTGTTCTTCGACTCTAAAGGACTTGAAGTTCCCAGCATATCTTATGCTTAGTCCTGGGGCAACTGAATCTGAAAGAACTTCAGTCATGAAGGTTTGCCCCTACACATATTGTTCTCTGAACGGTCATCGCCACTCTCCTTTGTCGCCATTAAAATGTTTCTTGTTGGCAATGAGACATTTGTTGAAGACCCAGAAGAGTATGAAAATGGAAGCTTTAAGCTCACAAGGAGCAAACCCATCTAGCGCAGAAGTAGAAGGAATCGTTACTCCAAAATTGATCATTGAGGGCACGCCTGTACACAAAGAAGCTAATTTTGGAAATTTGGACTGGCCTCCTTTGTTACAAGATGTGGGCACGAATTTTTTCATTGAAATCTATACCAAAAGTAATGACAATGGCACTAAAGCAATGGGAGAAGGGCCACATGGAGATAAAGTGGAAATACTTGATGTCGCTAGAGAACTTGAGGGTCAGAATGTAACCATGTCGTCAATTGATTGGGTGATGAACCAGTGGGAGAATACAGGGACAAATAAGTTGCAAAGACCCTATTTGAAGGGTCAGCACAATCTGAGGATGATTTTGAGGAAATTCTCGAGCAATGTAGTAGTATGACTACTACAGAAATCAACCCCACGGAGAGCTTTCCTAGAGAATAAGTAGAAGATAGAGATGAATACTTCCTACCTCTCTTCTCTCAAGGAAAAACAACCACGGGAACCTTCTACACTGGCAATGACATTGAAGGGGAATGTGATGGTTCTGAAGTTACTGATATGGAGTGGGAGGAGGGGCATCTTACTAAGTCAGAGTAAGATAGTGAAGCCAATTATTCAAGCATGACTGATGATGAATCTGATTTTCATAACAAATATGTGATCAAATCAGATGACGTTGTTAGTAGCTGCAACTAAGTGATTTTGGCTGATATACTGAGAGAGCTTTTTGGGGGGGAAAGTGGATGCTCTGAAGCACAATCTGATGATAGTGATTCTAAACTAGATGTGTTGTGTTTGATCTCAGAAACTCAAGAATCTAGCCAGAGCCTAAATTACAGCCAGATTCCTTTGAATGAAGATGCATTTGAGGAATCAAAAACTTCAGGAGAAGAAAATGGACAATCGGAGACAAAATTCATCAACATCGAGATCCCTCCAGCTTCAATGGAGGAGCAAATTGTGGAGAAACTAAGAGAAACCAGAGAGGACACTGGCGAGAAGAGCAGGGTTGTTGAAGCAGATAATCTGATTCCTGAAACCGATCCTCAACTTGGAGACGATGAAGCCAATTGCAATAGCAAAACGAATGATGGGGCTTTAAATGATGAGCAAATGCATCCAACTCTCCAAGATCATGGAGATGAAATGGAAGATATAGAGCATGATGACAGCTTTACTAATGAGACTCAAAATAATCTATATGAGGGGCACTCTGAGAGCTCCAATGTTCTTGAAGACCAAAACCTCGAGAAAGGCTAGAGTGAATCAAATAGTAGTCCTAGAAATCATTCGCCTTAGTCATATTATTAGGCATGTAAAAGATAGAATCGGTGCAACCATAAAATGGCTGGTTGCAAGGCAAAAAATGGGCTGAATTCGACATAAATACCGGTATATCAGCCACGTATGGGTTCGACGGAGGCTCAAACATCGACGGCAAAAAGTAGGAATTCACTTGGCTGACATTGCCATCGTCGCCGACATTGCTGCCGTTCTCTTCGGTGATCACTGACGACGACTCGGTGTCATCATTTCCCAACAGGATCCTCCCGCTCATGCTATCCTCCTCTTCCTCGGTCGTCGTTGTCAAAGCAGCACCATTAGAACCACCTGTTTCGGAGGATTTATGACATTGGCGACGACGCACGACGACACCTTCGTGATCCTCTGCGCGCGACAACCCGGTGAGTTTCTGCACTAGTGACATGAAGTCCTAGGGATGCGTGTGAATGATCTTTGGGGAATGCGTGTAGATTATGATCGGGCCGTGATGTTGCTGTTGTTGGGGCGCTGTGCGAGAGGTGGTGGAAGACGACGATGCCAGCGAAGATTTCTTGATGATATGGGAATCCTTGTTGAGCTTCAATGGCGGTGGGCAGCACAATCCATTCTCTGTCTTTGCATGAAAATGCACTGTTGAGCTCATTATGTCAAAAATTTGAAACCAACGGGTCAGAAATAGAAATAATGGAAAAATCTAGGGTCGTTTTGGAAAGTCTTTCTTTCAAGTTAATGGAAAAACCTGGGGGGCGGAAGAATAAACGTGAGGGCATTTTATAGGGAAGATGAATGTTCGGGTGCGATGCATGCGTTGATGCTTCGAATCATGGAGTGCCACGTACTGGGTGACAAGGATTTTTGGGTTTACAGAGTGGTAATTTGGTCACTTGGGTATGCAAAGGCCTTAAAACAGACAAAGCAAGAATTGCTAGGTATATGCTGACGTGTTGAGATCGGAGTTGGGATAGGAAATTAGTTGTGGGTTAATCCAGTGTGTTTGTCTCGACAGATCTTTCGGTTTTGTTGGCGCCCTTTTTGGGAAACATAAGGTTGGATTTCTTAGGAGAAAATAATAATAATAATAATAATAATAATAATAATAATAATAATAATAAGAACAAAAAAATGGAATGTTTTATTTGACTTGTAATTAAGTTATAGTTGAAACTAGATCAGTTAAAATAGAAGATAGTGTCTTTGAATAGGTTACAAATAACACATGCACAACTAATCTAGTTCCAACTCAAATTAAGTCTCTTTAGAAAAATGCACAGTATGATCGGTTATTTTTGAAACTAAGGCCTGGTTTGGATAATGAAACGGTTTTTTCTCATCTCATCTTATCATTATAATTTTTTAAATTTCCACAAAAAATATAATAAACAATTCAATTTTTTTAAATTTTAAAAAATAAATAATATTAAAAAATAATATTCTAACAATATTTTATTCAACTTTCATTTAAAACCATTTCATCTCATCTGACTATCCAAACGGAGCCTAAATCGATCAGTTACGTGAAGATACCGATATCGATGAGTGTTCTATAATAAGATACAAATGACATATATCATTCATCCAACTAATCTAATTCCAACTCAAATTAAGTCACTTTCATAAATGCGTACTTCATTTGGGTTTAGTTAATGTTAAAATTTGATTAGTTAGATAGAAGATGATGACATGGGTCTTATGATAGGTTTACAAACGACATTTATCGTTTATTCAACAAATCTAGTTCCAACTCAAATTAAGATCTCTTTCAAAATTGTATGTGCTTTTTATTTTTCTCAGTAAATTAAATATAGATTGATGTTTCATTTTGTTCGAGTAGAGGCCATCAGCCTTTCACGCATTTACAGAAAGAAAAATGCTAGTTTGTCCATTCACTTTGCCTCATTTTGACTACTAGTGCATTTAAATTTTTTTTAATTAATGATTAAGAAAATGATTTTTAGTATATTGGCGTATTTTTTATTTTTTAAAAATATTTAAAGATGTTAAAAAAATATGAAAATAAAAATGAAAAAAAAATAAAAAAAAATTTTTACTTAATGATTAAGAAAGTGATTTTTAGTATATTGGTATATTTTTATTTTTTAAAAATATTTAAATATGTTAAAAATTATGAAAAGAAAATTGAGAAAAAAATAAAAACAAACATTTGAACTAACGGTCACATTGAGCGGATTATTCTAGCCGACAGAGTAACCCGACTCTTTACAGAAGATGTCTAGGTTTTCAATTTTAGCAATTTTATGTGATATTCATGCCTTGGGTCGATCCATCAAAACTTGACACATAACCCAAAATGACACATCAAGCACTTTCTTCAAAAAAAAAATTAGGGTTTGTTTAGATAGATAAACCATCTAATTGCATCTCATCTCATCTTTTCATTATATTTTTTTCTAAATTTTCATATAAAATATAATAAATAATTCAACATTTTCAAATCTTAAAATAATAATAATATTAACAAATAATATTCTAATACTATTTTATTTAATTTATTTAAAATCATTTCAACTCATCACATCTCTCTATCTAAACCAACCTTAGTCTCTCGATTTTCAAAGGCTTGCAAAATGTCCCATGGGTTTCCAACTTTTGCATTTTAATTCGTGGGCTCGAAATCTTTTGGAATTAACTTCCTACATCCAATTGATATTACATCCACTAACGACACGATAACAACAAGACATAAAAATGTCACGTTTAATGTTTCAATTTTTTTTTTTCTAAAATTTCCTTTTTTCGACTCTTAAAAAAAATTGGATTTTTAAAATTCCTTTATAATTTTATCATTTTTAGATAAAATAGTTAACGTGACATTTTTGTGATACATCATATCATACGTGTCAGAGTTTTGGTAGTTGTGTGGTTAGTAAAAATAAAGTAAAAATAATGAGCCGTGCTACAGAAGGAGATGGCTCCCGTAAAGAACAAAAAGAAAAAAAATTCATTCATTTTTTTAATACTTTAAAATATTTTTTTAAAAAAATTTTATTGCATCACTAAAAAATACTTTTTTAATCATTAAGTAAAAAAAGAAAATTCAAGACCCATTTCATAGTGACAATAGCATTTCCAAAAAATAATAAGAGTTAGATAGAGGGAGTTAATTACAAAATATTGCATCAGGGCTCATTTGAATATTGGAAGTATCTGAATGCAATTCACTTTTAGACTTCGTTTAACATCTAAAAACACATTTTAATCTTCACTGAGTGCAGTTCAGTTTTGAACTTCATGGAACCCACAACTGACAAGCATAATTAAAGAAGTAACCTTATTTTCATCTCTCTCCAACACCAAGTTTACAACAATGTTTCAAAGGGTGTTGCGTTGGCTTTGAAATCAATTGAAGAAGTCGAGACATGGCCCTTGTTTGCACCGACTTTCTATCACTTTGTTTTAAAAAAAAAAGGTGAAGTAAGTTTTTATACATGTTAGGTGAACAGTTTGTTAATTGTTAAGATCCATATATTTTACAACTTCTCATAAATATATCTAAATTCATTTTAGGTGAGCTCCACATAACTCATTCTACTATCTCAACTCACTACTATTCATATAAAACTCAGTTCAACTTAACTCAGTTCAACATTCAAACCCAACCTAAGAATTATTTTATTCAACCTCGTTTACACTGCACACCTACCAGGTTGGAATATTTTTTTTCTTTTGTAACCTAAACAACAACATGAGAAAAACTATTCTTAAGCCGGTTTGATATCCCACACCACACACCGGTTCAATACATGGCTATTCAACCATTTAAAGAGAAAAAGTAAAAAAAAGGGCTTGGAGACTTTCTCCCAACGTTGTACATTCTCTTTCCCCCTTCTTTTTTCCAACTCTGTTCACACCCCCCCCCCCTCCCCTTTGGTTCATTCATCTGTTTTTCAATAGTGTTCTCTTCCACCTCCATTCCAACTATGTTCTCCTTGTTCTTTTGTCCGTTTGCAAGCTTTCAGCCTCTGGTCCTAATTTAAAGCTCTCTACCCCTACACGTTTCAAGCTCCATTTTTGCAACGTCGTTCTTCTCTCACTTCAACCCAAATCTCATCTGAGTAGCACGACTATTTCACTTTTTGGTCAAGTAATAACTCAAGATTTGAGAGAGACTCGTGACAGTGATGTTCTTTCGACAATTTCTCCAAGCAAAATCATCTTGAATGAATTCCGTGTTGAGATTAAGAAGAAAGCTTTGTTGAATTGTGGAGGAGTTAGCTACTAGTTAGGTCGTATGTGGCAGTAGATGCCCATAATGAAGTTGAGTGAGATGGTGGTTGCCGATAGTGAGATTGAGTGAGATAGATAGAAGAAATTAGAAATGGAGTTGAAAAAATAGTTAGAAGAATGAAGATCGCATTTGGGGAAACTTGAGATTTGGGGACGACGATTTTGGATTTTAGGGAGGTTACAGTTTAAAGCAGGAAGTGAGATTTAATTTTGATTATTCTACATTTTTATATATTTTTAATAAAAAAAATAACCTGGCACCTTCATGTTAGTTGGAGTGTGGTGTGCAGTTAAAAGGAGGATGTAGTATAGAAGAACTCAGATAGGGTTATGATACAACTCAATGCGCACCGTTTTGTGTTAGCTCGGAATGCACCTTTTGCGGGAAGGAAGGATACGCACCGTTTTGGTTAAGGAGGCTTGTCGTTCTACTCATGGAATGATGTCATTTCACTTATCTTACAGCACCTTCGTTTTATGTTATTAATAGTATCATGTTTCATTTCAAGTTGTTATTCCTTTTAGTTGTAATAAGACACGTGTAAGTTGTTTAGTAGAGTAGTTTGTTAGGACTACATGGGTATGTAAACTAGAGAGGCATTGGTAGAAAATTATCTTGAAAAACTTGGAAGAACTTATTTGCTTTTTGGAGGTTAGGGGATCCCTAGAAGTACCCTAATGGCAATTTGTGATTTATGGTTGCCTTTTAGCAAACACTTGTTTTGCATCTTTCCTTACATTTTAATTTATCCATCCCGTATTTCATCATCCATTACATACAAATCAACCCAGACCCATACAGAACCCTACATTCCCATCTTAAACTTTCTCCCTAATGTACCCTTTATTCATTTTCTGATTTCGATCTGTGACCTATATGATTTACTATTTTTTATTTTGTTTGTTTTATTTTATTTTTTATCTGCTCTTTTGTTTTTCTCCTTTGACATTGCATGTAATCTCTTTACTGGCTATTTTCTGCTATCTACCTTATGGATCTTGGAGAACATTGTTTGTTTAATATATGTAAACCTAACCCTAACCCTTACCATCTGTTTGGTTTCCAAGAAAATGCTTGGGAATACAATGGTATGGAAAAGAAAATACAATAATGAAGCTCAAAGGAGAGGAGAGCTCAGGGGGAAGGGGAAGCATGAGTGTTGGGTGGGGGCGAATGATGTTTTACGCATGTTAACGACGCGTTTTGATTTAAAAAAATAAAAAATAAAATAAAATCCATGTTGGCTGGTGTGCTATGTAAGGGGTTGTGAAATAGATTCTTCCTTTCATTAAAAATGCTGGCAATAGATATTCATATAACCTTTTTGCAAAAGCTTGAAACCTCGAAGTAAACTTGAACCCTATCAAACATAAATGATCTATGGCTGGAAAAGAAACATATATAAATATCCAGCTTGGGCAAATACCATTCTTCGGTTTAGAAAATTAATATTATACTTTTAATTCTTAATTTTTATGTCTTCATTTATACTATATAAACAAAACACTCTTTGACTATACTATATTTATATCCAACAAATAGCTCATGAAATTGCCCTCCTAATAGCAGGTGTTGCCCGTCAAGTCTCCTATTTCTTTTCTCTTCGCAGAGGATAGAGTAGGTGTAAGTGAGTCATTTCGGTCTCCAATTGGATTAAGAGTGTATCGTTTCACTACAGTAGGCGAGAACCATAATAGGAAGACATGGATAGCTTGGAGGAATAATGAAGCCCATTGAAGTTAACAAAAGATGGGAACTTAACTATAAAGTTAGATGGAGGGGTAATGGGAGAAGTGCAGAGGAAGAGAGAAAGATGTGTTGAAAATGTGGAAGGTGAGTTGTAACACCCCGCTCCCTAATAAAGAGATTTTAGAATTTTTAGGGAGCCAGTGTGCTACTACTGAACTTGAAAACTTTTCTTTTTAATAACGCGTCAGGTGTAAAAGATTCCATAAATAAAACAAAATTTAATCAATAATTAAAATCTGACATAGAGTCTGCGAAAGCACTTATTTAAAAAAATACAGAAGTCTCGTGTGCTTCTCAAAATAATTTACTGAAATCTTAAACCATAAAATTTAATCATAGCAAAATCTGTCTAGACCTCTGCCTTGCCTCCGGGGGTCAAGTCCTGTCTTGCAGTTTCATCCTCATAAATGTCATCATCTAGGGTAGTTTAAAAATATAAAACAACTAAAATGAGTTAAATACTCAATAAGTAACACATCATACAGTAAACATAATAAACATAAGGTTTCTTGAAAAACGTGCATACTCATAAATACATACGTAAATAACATAAACATGAATATGAGCTTATCTTTCACTTATCATAGGCCGTTACCCACTGTTGACTCCCGTGAGTTAGGGTTAGCGAATCTAAATAGATTCTGATTCCGCCGGTGGCCACGGGTTGTGAAATCCATACATAAGGAAGACATACTGGGTGTACTACCAGCATGTACGACCTGACAATGCAATATGTCCATAACATAGGTACTGTAATCATATTATAACATAGGCTGTTACGTATCTTATCGTTCATATTTCATCATAATCATACTTGCATACTTGTCATATCATATATTTCAAAAGAAATCATATACATACTTGTCATATCATATCATAGATTTCAAATGAAATCGCATTCTTTCATAACATGTCGTGATGCATGACTTCTCACATAAAATCATGATTTTTCATCAATACTTTAATGCATAAATCTTCACATAAAATCATGCATGGCTTTTCATAAATTATTTTAATGCATAATCTCTCACATAAAATCATAACTTTTCATAAATCTTTTGATGCATAACTTCTTTCATAAAATCATGAATTTTCATATTTTTATCATGTTTTAGGTATGTAAAAAAGAGCTTTCAATAGAGGGCATACATGCATAATATTTTTTATAAAAGACATGTTGTTTACCGTATATACGTGTAAGGGTATAATCATGCTACTTACCTTGCAACACTATTCCACTATTTTCGACACACACTCGATCGCCTATAAAAATAACACGTAATTTTCATAAATTTCTAATTAAACCAGGACTTTAATTAAAACCTAAAATACTAAAATAGCCTATATTTCTTAAAATCTTCTTAAAATATTCCCAATGGTAAATCCTAAATAGACATGGGTATTTTTGTAATTTTAACTAACCCACCTAAAATTTAATCTATGGCTTGCATGCATTTGGGATAGAACTTACGTGAGAGCAAAGGGCAGGGCTGACCGAGAGCTAGGCATGAGGCTGGGTTGCACCTCAACGGTGGCAAGTGTGGTGGCCCTCCGGCTAGCTAGGCATTGTACGTAACTGAGAGAGAGAGTGATGAGAGAGAGAGATTATGGGAGGGAAGAAACACGGTGTGAGGAAGAGAGAGAACCGATCGTGAAGCCGTGAGAGGCTTGCGATGGATTGGGGGTGCCGAACAGCCCTTCACGGCGGTTTCTGTGGGGTCTCCACATGGAGGAACTCTCGGTGAGGGTGGAGTGCAGTGGCTCACGCTGGGGACAAATGTGTTCTGTTTTTTGGGGTGAAAAACAGGGCTCAACCATACGTGGTTGTCCGTAACTTACGATGGACAAGGGTGGATTTAGGTGGTGCCGTGGCTGAAGGATATGGTGGTTTCGTTGAGGTAAGTGGTCTGGGTTGGCTAGTATGAATAAAAAGGCTTGGTGGTGTTGTCTGCGAAGAGGGGCTTGCTGTTTTGCATTGGCTGGCGTACCTGGTCTCTCAGTAGTTTGTTGTAGCTGGTGGTTTCATGGGGGGTCTTATTTCCATGGTTCCCGTGTAGGTGGTTTGCTGGATGGCTAAGGGAAGGTGGCTACTTGAAGGTGGTGCGGCGGCAATGAGAAACCGAGAGAAAAAGGGAGAAAATTGAGACGGCAGCTCTAGCTTTAGGTAGAGGATGGCTTACGGGGAGTGTGTGCGATACGGAGTGACGAACATATATGTAGAAAAACTGATAAAACCCTAGAGGAGATAGACGTGCATGTGATTAATAAACGGAAAGAGACGTGCATGGCTTGGAATTTATGGAAGTAAATCCGGTAGCTAGGATTTTTATTAGGATTTTTATTGTGAAAAGGAATTAAGAAGGGTAAAAATATTTGGAGTCTAACACTCATGAGCATGGACTTAAAATAAAATAATAAAATAATAATAATGGAGTTTTTAACTCTAGGTTAAAAAATAATCTCTCGAATTTTTTTTTTCTAACTCATTTTGAGCCTAATAAAATTATCTATAATTTATTCCTAAAAATATAGGATCGGGTCATTACCTAAGTAAACTGGCTACTTTCCTGGAGGTCGGGCCAAACATCTTTATCATTACCTTCACAACATATGCACATAAACAAAGAGTAGAGGATGGTAGGCTATGGCTATTTGATAACAACTTATTCATCATAAAACCTTTTGATGGTTTTACTCAACCAAGTAAGATGAGATTTGATCATGAATCATTTTGGGTACAACTCCATAATTTGCCTCTTGTGGTCATGTCTCGAGATAGTGGGAAGCAAATAGGAGGCACAATTGGTGAAGTAGTAGAGGTGGATGTGCAAGATGATGGTGTGGTTTGGGGGGACTTCCTTCGTGTAAAAATAAATATTGAATTAACAAAACTAATTGCTAGAGGTCGAACAGTCATTGTGAATGGTAGTAGAGTATGGATTCCTCTTAAATACAAAAAATTGCTCAGATTGTACTTCAATTGTGGATGGATCCTACATGGTCCCCAGGGATGCCACGAAAGGGACAAGCAGAGGGACACTGCAGTCGAGTTTACAAATTAGTTTGGGCTGTGGCTTAGAGAAGAGCCTTCCTTGAGGCGACATTATTGTGCAAACCATACAAAGGCCAAAAAGGATTTTGACGGAGTAGAAAAGGACAAAACAAGATAGTTATGGGAGGGTGGTGGCTGTCCATATTCTAGTTCAAGTCCAACGGCGATGACGGTCAATGAGCCAAACAATTACTTGGAAAGAGCAAGAAAAAAGGAAAGAATTTCAAAGGAGTGGTGAGTAAAAATGAAACAATAGAGAGTGTGGAAGGATTAAAGGGAGGATTTCAAAATGAAGATATGGTAGAATTAACAAATGATTTACAGACAAAAATAGGGGAGAAGATCATGGGAGATTGCATGATATATGAAGAAAGAATGACTAATCTAAAAGATGGTAAAAATGGTTGGGTGAGCCAGTTTTCCTAAGGGCCCATGAACATGATATCACTAGTTAAGTTGAGGAGATCAGACATGAAGTTCACGCCACAAATGAACAGTTGCAGACAAGAAAGGATAAGGCAAGAGGCAATTGGAAGAGAAGGGCAAGAGGAAAATGTACGATCTCTATCCCTGAGTAGTAGTATAGCAAAGAAAAGGGCTTTGGTGACGAAGATAGTGTAGAATCCCAATTGACAACGTCTAAGAAGGTCAGATTAGGGAAAAATGGTAGAAATGAAAATTTTTCAAATGTATTGGAGGAGGCTGCTAGGCAACCCTGACAATCACAATGATGATCCTAAGTTAGAACTATCGAGAGTTTGGGGACACTATTTTTTTGAGGACTAAGTTGGGTTTGCTACCTCTACCCTATCGGCAAAAAGACTAAAGGCTGGTTTGGTTATACAAAACCAAACAATTTCATCTTATCTCGTTTCATCTTATATAATCATTACAACTTTTTAAAACTTCCATACAAAATATAATAAACAATTCAACGTTTTCAAATCTTAAAATAAAAATAATATTAAAAAATAATATTCTAATAATATTTTATTCAACTTTCAACTTTTATCTCATCTCATCTGTGTAGCCAAACGAGACCTTAGTTGAATTCATTTTCCTTCACTAACCAAGTCAGGGATTTCCAAAATAGAACATTGATAGAGACAGCAGACATCGTGAGTGCTTTCAAGGAATATTTCAAGGAGATCTGTACTTCAACTTCTACTTCACCAAAAAATATTGCAAATGCTTACATTCAGTTGAGGCTATAGTTCGAGGTGTAAAAATTAACTGGAAAACCGGTCCGAACTGGCCTGAACCAGTGTGGCTTTGGACTGATCTGGTCTGGAACCGGTTCCCTTAGCTCCAAAACTGGCCGGTTCCAGTCTAGTTCCGATTCTATGCTTTTTAGTACTGGACCAGATCGGTTCGCTATATTATATATTTTAATTTTTTTTTAATTTTATATATAATATATATAATAATATAAATTATAATTATATATTAATGTTATTATAATTTATAACATAAAATTTTAATCTTAAACATGAAAATTTATTTGATCATATACTTTAAACATAAAATATATATATATTAATAACATTTTATGGCCTAATAAATTCTCAACATATTCCTTTTGAAAAATACATAATACATTAATATATTAATTACATTTCTCTTTAATTAATTAGTATACATTAGTATAATAATGTATATTAGTATATTAATTACATTTTATACCCTAATACTACTACTATTAGTATTAGTAATCTACTTTAGGTCTATATATAAAGAATTATATAAATCAGTATAGTGTTTTATAGTGTTAGTAGTCATACTAATACTATATCACTATATGATACTATAGTGATATAATAATACTATATTAGTATTAGTACAACTATCAGTGATATAGTTATATTGATAATTATACTAATACTATTATATAGTTATATTTATAGGCTTATAACAGATTTTTTTTTTATAAAGCAGATTTTTGTAAATAGTAACATATTTTTAATAAAATAGATTTTTTAAAGCAACTTTTTTTTATAAACATATTTTTTATAGAAAATTTACATTTTATTAAAATCAAAAAATCGGACCGAACTGGACCGGAATCGATAAAACCGGATGTATCGATTTAGGAGGGCAACCGGTGCATAATTAATTTTCGAAAATGTAAAATCGGTGCATACCGATTCAGTCTTAAATTTTATCCAAAATCGGATTGAACCGGACCAATTAAACTCCTAGCTAGAGTTACAAAGGCAATGAATAAAGAACTTGGTCAGGAGTTTTCTAGAGTTGAAATAGATACAACACTAAATCAAATGTCTCCACTAAAATCTCCAGACCCTGATGGATTTAGAGCAGGATTCTATAAGAATCATTGGAAGCATAGTGGGGGAAGAGCTTTGCAATGCTACTCTTGACTTCTTAAACACTGATGTTAGTTCTTCTTCTCTGAATTTTACTTATATTGCTTTGATTTCTAAAGTAAAAAATCCTTTGTCAGTAAATGGATTTAGACCAATAAGTTTATGCAATGTCTTGAATAAGATTGTATCAAAGGTTTTAGCCAACAAGATCAAGAAAGTCCTTCTAGCCATCATATGCAGCACCCAAAGTGCATTTATTCCTAGTCAGTTAATAATTGACAACATAATGGTAACTTATAAAGTTTGACATACAATGAAGACCAAACAAAGAGGATGCACAGGAAGTATGGCATTGAGACTTGACATGTTCAAAGCTTATGATAGAATTGAATGGCATTACTTGGAGGCTATCATGATGAAGTTGGGGTTTGATGAGAAATAGGTCACAATGATAATAAGATGTGTCAGTACAATCATTTATTCTTAGTACAATCATTTATCATTGAAAATCTAAAAAAAAAAGTACAACAAATTCTTGTTGAATCGGGCCATGATTGATTTTGGCCACCAAACTATTTTATCGGCATCATTATGAGTGCAAAAGTTTCAACAGTATGCCATGAATATGATTCATTGACATTAATGGTTTTGAAGAGAAATAATGGAAGATAGTCGGGAGAGCTCATTATTGAAGAAAGAAAATGGCATCTGAGCAGCAAATTCGGTGGATACTGTCATCACCAACCATCTTAAAAGTTATCTTTTTACTCTTAAATAACACTTTGGCTCGATTGCCCTTTCATTTGGTTGATTTTTTCGAAATCTATTGATACTCTGTTGATTATTTGTTTCTTTAATTCTTGAGAAATATAGAAATATTATATGATGTTATCACAGAGTTAGTCCATAGATGTTAATATTTGTGTTGTCAAAAGTTCTAAAAACTTTCGCTAAATAAACATTTATGTCCCATTTGGTTTTACAAATAGTCTCATCCCATCGTATTTTATCTCATATCAACATACAAAAACTATCAAATGCAAACACTTTTTAAATTCAAAATTTTAATTTTTTCATCTAATCATTACAACTTTTCTAAACTTTTAAACAAAATATAAAAAATAAATCAACTTTTTTCAAATTTTAAAACAAAAACAATATTAAAAAATAATATTCTAACAATATTTTAATTTTATAATATTTTTATTTCAACTTTTTCTCTTTTATTTTTCAAAATCTCATAAAATATCTTAACTGAAACCATTTCACAATTATTTACAAATTTTCTATTTCATCTCATATTTGCGAGGTGCTACTACTTTTCTTTAAATTGCACTATAAACTGTTAAAATTGGCAATTTACATCGTAACCAACTAAAACCTGACATACTTAGTTAACATATTGCCCAAATGAGCAATAGAAATAAGAACGATGCTACTCTGCCGTTTGAGTATATAGCACCGCTCCAATTGACTTGACTGTTAGTTTAAATTTATCTTTTTATTATTTTAACAAATTTTTAAAAAATATAAAAAAATAAATAGACAAAGTAAAATACATAAAATGCCAAGATAAGAAGACAAAATAAATAGATAAAGTAACATTTTTCTAAAAATAATAATTTATGAATTGCCATCTTTGGTTTACAAAGGCAATGTCCACAAAGTTTCCGTTCCTTTTGGTGGTAGGTCATGTGATCAGGACAGGCAATTTGAATAAGTAGGATAATTGCAACTTAGAAAGGTGTTACAGAGAAGCATCGTATATAACACGAAATGCACGAATGTGCCAAAGTGGATGAGTACAGAGGAGGAAAGCAAAGAAAAAAAATAAAATTTAAAAAATTTAAAAGTAAAAACTTTTTGCCTGTATCGTTCCTTCGTCTCTCGCACATAAAACTTCTCTTCTCCTGCACTATAGCGTCGATTCGTTCATTAACAGAGCATTTTTCTTCACTTAGGTAAAATACGTGTAATCTGTAATTTTTTTTTTAAAAAAAAATCTAAGCTTACCCTCTTTACATTTTATCTTCTATGTATTTAGTGATTTTTAACTAAATTGATAGCATCTATTTTATCTTCATTTGTATGTGTATACTTTAGTCCTTCTACAACTTCAAAAAATTTAGAAAAAAAAAATATTGAGCAGTAGTCATGATCAAGATTTACAGTGTTTTTTTTTTTTTCTCAAAGAAATCATTTTTATGTACATCCTCAAATTTTTCTTAAAGATTTACACTATCGGAATAAAAGTCATCCGAGCAGGAAGACAAAACAAGAAAATGAATTGCATTATTATCAAAATGATTAAACTGCACTAGATTGCAAAAATGAAGAATGTTCATGTCGAAAATTAATTAAAATTAATAGCAGTACAAACATAAAATAAACAAAAATGCTTGGATCCCAACAATGGTTCCCGAATACTGTTTCTTAATTTTTTACTTAATCAAGTATTTTTTAATAATATTATGAATTTTTTATTATTTATGATGATTAAAAAAAGAAATGAAAAAAAAAGAAAATGAAAAATAATACATTTGTCTAATACATTTATGCTGGGCAACATCCCTTTGCACAGGGACGTGATTACATTTGCTATTCTACGGCCAGGGGTACGTTCTAATGTTTTCTAAGACGTGATTAGTGAAAAACTATAAAAAGTCTTTTTTGAAGGAGTTAAAGTCTGAAGACGTGATTAAGGGCTGCTGGTCGACCACGGTCCACAGAGACAGGTAATGGGACTGTTGACAGGGGTAAAATGGTAAAATGAAATACTATTGTTTTATGCAAGGGTAAAAGGGAGTTAAAGACTGCTGACATGATTTCGTACTTTTCGTGCCTCTCCCGTTTCGTGTGTTTTATCTTTTTATTATTTTTTTATTATTTAAAAATATTTTTAAAAAATATAAAAAAAATAAATAGATAAAGTAAAATACATAAAATGCTAAAACAAGAAGACAAAATAAATAGATAAAGTATCATTTTTCTAAAAATAATAATTTATGAATTGTCATCTTTGGTTTACAAAGGCAATGTCGACGAAGTTTCCGTTTCTTTTGGTGGTAGGTCATGTGATCAGGACAGGCAATTTGAAAAGAGTAAGGATATGTTTGGGAGATGAGATGAAAATTTTGTGTTTTGTTTTAAAATTTAAAATATTATTTTTTAGTTTTGAGATTTAAAAAAGTTGAATTGAAATTTGAAAAAATTATATTGAGATTTGAAAAAGTTAAATTATTTATTATATTTTGTATAGGGATTTGAAAAAGTGTAGAGATGAGATGAGATGAAGATGAAAATTTTGGATGAAACATGTTTTCCAAACCTATCCTAATTCTACATAATTTTTTTAACTTCTACACATCATATTTTTTAAAATTTTAATATTTTTTTTAATATTTTTTTTAAGTTTATTCTTTTTAAATTAATTTAATTTTTTTATTTATTATTTATATATTAAATATTTAATAAAAAATAAAAAAAAAAAAAATATGATGTATAGAAATGATATAAATAGTAAAACGTTGAATAGATTTTTTGATTTGAAAAAGTAGGATAATTGCAACTTGTAGCTGGTTACTCTGCATCAAAACAGGGTAGAATTGAAAATATCTTTTCATAAACAGTTGTCATCTCTCTTTTTCTGAAATTATCAACTATGCATAATCATTATTGATGGGTCTTTCCTTAATTGCAATCATCAAAGCTAACCACCAGTCAATAAATGCTCAAATGAGATTAAAGGAATCAAGCACTGAAAAACGGATTTTCTTAGAAAAGGCTATGAGTTATCTCGACAATATGACACGATCGAACTTTCTCAGAAATTCCTTCAGTCAATGACCCATGACCAGAGCTTGTGCCACTGACATTTCTCCTATTTAATTTTATTATAGTAAGAATTTTCTCGCAACCTGAGCTTGCTTTTCTGTTTGCAAAACAAAACCTTCCTTCATTTCTCTTGATTTCTCTCATTCTGAAGAAGAAAAACATGGCTGAGGTGGGCTTGGCAGTTCTCTCTGCTTCACTCAGCGTGTTGTTTGACAGAATGGCATCTCCAGAGGTGCTTGACTTCATGCAGGGAAGAAAACTACCCGTAAGACTCTTAAGGAAATTGAAGACAGCAGTGCTGTCTGTGAATGCTGTGCTTGCTGATGCGGAAGAAAAGCAACTTACGAATCCTTTCGTGAAAGACTGGGTTGACGAGTTGAAGGATGTTCTCTTCGACGCGGAGGACATCTTGGATGAGATTGCTACTGAAGACTTGCAAAGAAAGTTGGACGCCGAATCTAGTACCACTGCAGAAAAGGTACTAGACTGCATCTCTCCTACTAATTTCCTTGATACTTTTGTCAAAGAAGTAGAGCTAAATATAGAAGAGGTACTTGATAGACTAGACGATCTAGCAAAACGAATTGGTTTTATGGGTCTACAAGAAGGAGTCGTGGGAAAACAATATCCAGAAAGGCTGTCCACTTCTTACGTCTCAGAGTCTGACACTTTTGGTAGGGATGAGGACAAGAAAAAAGTAATTGACTTATTGCTCTCGTCTGATGCGAGAGGAAATGAAATGTGCGTGATTGCCATCGTTGGCATGGGGGGAATCGGCAAGACTACCCTTGCTCAACTGGCATACAATGACAATCGGGTGGAACAACATTTCAACCTTAAAATATGGTTTTGTGTTTCAGAAGAATTTGTTATGCCCATGGTAGAGAAATCTATTATAGAGGCAGCAACTTCGTTACCTTGTCCTGAATTTAAGAATCCAGAGCAGGTTCAAGTTATACTAAAGAAGAATTTGAACGGGAAGAAATTTCTCCTTGTTTTGGATGATGTCTGGAGTGAGAAACCCAAACATCAGGAGTTCCTAAGCCAACTCTTGCACTATGGGACTCAAGGAAGTACGATCCTTGTCACCACAAGGAATAAAAGCGTTGCATTGGCCATGAAGGCAATTGCAACTCATCATCTAGAGCTATTACCAAAGGATGATTGTTGGTCACTTTTTGAAAAGCATGCATTTCGTAATGGTAGCTCTAACGCAGATCCAAAGATAAAAGAAATAGGTACACAAATTGTGGAAAAGTGCAAAGGTCTACCTTTAGCAATCAAAGCCATTGGCAATCTCTTGTGGTCTGAATCAAATGTCGATAGATGGACGAGTATATTGAAGAGCAATTTATGGGATCTTCCCAAGGAGAAGACAGACATTCTTCCGGCTTTGAGGTTAAGTTATACGTATCTCCCCTCATATTTAAAAAGATGCTTTGCTTATTGTTCGATATTCCCAAAAGATCATTTTTTTGAGAAAGATGAATTAGTCTTATTATGGATGGCGGAAGGCTTCTTGCAACAATCCGAAATAGAAACTATGGAAGAAGTTGGCAATCGTTACTTCGATGCTCTTGTATCAAGATCATTATTTCAACAATCAAGTCGTGAAACTGAGTCAGGTTTTGTAATGCATGATCTTGTCAACGACTTGGCAAAATCTGTGGCTGGGCAATTTGGCACTGATAGTTTAAAAAAAATTGTGAAGATGACTCGCTATGTATCGTGTTCTGGTTGGGCTACATCCCAACATATTGAAGGTGATTTTTTAAAGGCCAAACAATTGCGCACTTTCATTCTATTTTATTTTTCAGAAGTAAAGTATTGGGAAAACAAATTGCCAAGGACAATATTGTGCTTAAGGGTTCTCTCCCTAGGCAGCATAGGCTATGGGATTACTAAGTTGCCTGATTCAATTGGCGAGATGAAATATCTACGTTATTTGGATGTTTCTGGGGCAAAATTTAACAGGTTGCCCGATTCTATATGTAATTTGTGCAATTTGCAAACTCTGAAGTTATCGAAATGTCATTATTTGGATAGATTGCCAAGAGATACGTGGAAACTCATTAATTTACGTCATCTTGAAATTGATGGAACTAACAATTTAAAGGAGATGCCGATAAAAATGGGTAGATTAAATTGTCTCCAGACGTTGATAAAATTCGTCGTCAGCAAACATGACAGTGCTAGTGGGGCTAGCATTGGAGAATTGGGAAAACTAAAAAATCTTCGGGGAAAACTTTTAATTATTGAGAAGCTCCAAAATGTTAGATCAGCCGATGATGCTTTGGATGCAAGCTTGATGGATAAGGGTTACCTCGAGAAGTTGGTGTTACAATGGAATGCTAGAGAAGAAGTAATTGGTATTTCGGAAAGTCAAAGAGGTGTACTTGAAAATCTGCAGCCCCATGAAAACTTGAAAAGTCTCTCTATCAACTGCTACAGTGGGAAAAGTTTTCCAGATTGGATAGGAGGGCTTACTTCATTGTCTGAGTTGAAATTAATAAACTGCAAATATTGTAGTGCCTTGCCACCCCTTGGGCAGCTACCTTCTCTTAATCAACTCTACATTGGTGGGTTGGATGGAGTTGTTATTGTGGGTGGAGAGTTTTATGGAGATAGTAGTAATTCTTCAATGAAGCCATTTGGAAGTTTGAAATTTCTGGGGTTGGTGAATATGTCGAATTGGGATACATGGCTTCACTCGGGTGGCGAAAATGAAGTTGAAATTTTTTCTCAACTTGAAGAGTTGTATGTTGAGGACTGCCCTAAGTTGAGAGCAAAGTTGCCTGTACATCCTCCTTCATTGGCCAAACTTGAGATCAACAATTGTAAGTTAGAGCTCCCCATGCACCGGCAATATTCATCCCTTGAAGCATTGTTGTTGAAAAATTGTTGTGATTCTCTTACGTCCTTTCCATTAGACCTATTCCCAAAGTTGAAGCGGCTTATAATCAATGGGTGCAGGAATTTGCAATCTTTGGAACAACATGGAGGTGATTTAGTGATATCAAACATAAAAATATTGGGATGTCCTAATTTTGTATCTTTTCCAAAAGGAGGATTGCGTGCCCCTAACCTTGCAACGTTTTCCCTCATAAATTGTGAGAGCTTGAGGTCAATGCCCTGTAAGATGCACCTATCCCTTTCGTCTCTTCGTTTTTTAGAGTTAGTAAATTGTCCAGAAGTTCAGTCGTTTCCAGAAGGGGGGTTGCCTTTGAGTCTGAAAACAATTGTGATATGGACTTGTAAGAAACTCCATGCAAACCGGAAGGGATGGGGTTTGCAAACACTCCCCTCTCTTGAATGTTTGGAAATCGGAGACGACAAATCAGAAGATGATCATCTGGAGTTTTTTCCTGGGGAGTTTTTGCTACCCACCACTCTGACCTATATTTATATCAAATCAATTGGAAATTTGAAATCATTGGACAAGGAGGGGTTTGAACACCTCACCTCCCTTGAACAATTGGTGATCATGGACTGTCCAAAGCTCAGGTACATGCCAGAAGAGGGGTTCCCTGCCTCCCTTCGCCTTTTAAGCATAGTGAACTGTGATCGTGTGTTGAAGGAAGAGTTGAAAGGCCAGAAAGGAAAAGAATGGCTCAAGGTGGCTCGCGTCCCCAACATAGAGATTGATCGCAGACCAATTCAAGGACGTGAATGGCCAGGTGACAGCCCCATGCATGCAACCTCAACACTTTTAATTAAGTAATAAAATCAACTTTTTTTAAAACATTAATAAAAATAAAAGAAAATGAAATAGGATTTGGCATTATAATGTGAGCATTGGGAATTGTTTTGTTGATCGTGAATTAACTGCCTTTTTTGATTGCCCATCGAATTTCTGTTTTTGATATATACAAATATATAACCAGATCATCGATCCCTCTCATTTATCTTCTCTCTTTCATTCTTTTCTAACTGTCTCATTCTTCTCATTGACAGAATGGTTAAGTCGGCATAAATATTATGATTTAAAGTTCGAACGACTCTCCTACGGATATCATGAGAATGTGGAGGAGCATGACTATTAACAAGTTCTCGGTACGTACAACTTTTCTTAAACAGTGTCACTTCTATCACATTTACTTAAAATTCACACTAATGAATTACTTTTATTTTTCAAAAACAAATGCAATATATGACTTTTCTTCATGATCTTGGAATAATCGTGACATTCATTTAATTGCTTTTTTTTTTTTTTTGAAAATATAGAATTAATATTATCTGATGTTATCATAGAATCCATAAATGTTAATATATTTACTATATATGTTTCTTTAAATTGCACCATAAACTATTAAAATTGGCAACCCTTTACATCATAAAGAACTAAAACCTGACAATTTGTACTCTCGGCACTTAACATATATATTGCCTATATGATCAATATGTTTATCACCTACGTACGTAATTGATGTTACTAATTAGTGATTGGAATATCTAATTAATTCTTGATTTTTAAACTATATACGTATTTGAATCTTTATTGATAATTGAATTGTTTTTTATTTAAGGTAAAGTTGATTTGATCCCTGAGAAGTGAAGATATTTGTTTAAATCTTGTGCGCGCGAGCTCCAAAAGCAACCTCCTACGTACCGAATTTCCACGCACATTATTGGCTTCCATTTCTATATGCATTTCCAGATCAATCATGTTTTCCGATCCCTGAAGGGAATGGTTTGACAGATGGTTTTGGAAATTTGCTAATTCGATTACATTGACGGGACTTCAAAAGTGATCCTGGCATGTCTTGTTGTGGACTTGTGATTAGAAATCATGAGAGTAAGTTTGTTTATGGTTTTTCTTGTAATATATATGGTTCATGGGACAAACATTTTTGCTCAACATTCTGGTTTGAAATATGCTTTATTATTATTATGCTATCATTTGCACCGGTATATATAAATGCTTCTTTTTACACAGTTTTTCACTTACCAAAACACTTATATTGCATGTATGCTTTGGTTCATACTTTTTTATTATGATAAATTGTTCGAAATAAGTATTGTACGGATTAGTTTATAAGAATATTTATATATGATTTTTGCAATACCTTTGGTTTTGGGATTTATATAACCCTCAAAGTTCTTCCTTCGTTTGTAAAATGTATTCATCCGCTATAAGTAAGGGTTATCAATAAAATTGAGGCTACCGTCCCTCTTAAGGTTAGGTTTGGATAGTGAGTTGAGATGAAAGTTAAAAGTTGAATAAAATATTGTTGGAATATTATTTTTTAATATTATTATTATTTGAAATTTAAAAAAATTAAATTTTTTATTGTATTTTATATTAAAATTTGTGAAACTTGTAATTATGAGATAAGATAGATTGAGAGTGTTTCTCAATCCAAACTGAGCCTTATGGGAAAAAAACAATCAGGCTTATTATTGGTCTCAATTTTGACATTAGATTTTTTTATTTAGTTAAGATAATACTTATTTTTCTATACAGCTACTGCTTTGTAATGGTGTTAATCATTTTAGAATGGTTATAATTTTAGAAGGCTTTAATTTTTAGGATTTATTTAATCCTTTTTTTTATCATTTATGGCGTTCCTCTGTCGCAAATAAAGAATATCAATAAAATTTCTTTTATAATATCTATTGTAGTTTTACACTAAAAGAGGTTATAGATTCATGAATAGTGGATTTTGTTTGTGTTTACACTATGCATAATTACATTTTTATCCTCTAATTCATAATTAAAAATGTATTATTATAATATTAATTAAAATATAAAAATAATGAACTTACAAATAAACTAAATTGAAAGATTTTTGTTTATTGAACTTTTGGAACAACTTAAGATTTTATTATATTTTCTCTTAGATTTAAAAATAAGTATCTCCCAGTGGGGCTCGATTATTGTTGTTAAAGCATGTTCTGCAAATCATTCCAATCCACTCACTTTCTATCCTGAAGACACCTTAAGTCGGTTATGGAGAAAATTTCAAGGATTATGAGCACATTTTTTTGGGGAGTGAATGATGACAAACCGAAGAAAAAATGGTGCTTGGATAGATCTTTGTAAGCCGATCTCAGAAGGGGGCTTGGGGTTGCATGATTTGAAGGAATTGAAGTGCAAAGTTCCTTACACATAAAATTGGCTTGGAACATATTGAATGGTTCTTCTCTATGGTCTAAATTTTTTCTTGCTAAATATGTGAGGAAAAAACATATTATTGTGATCAATTCTCATAAAGATACAAATTTCTAACAGATGATACTGAAGTAGCTTCCTCGAGTGAATGCAAATTCAAAGTGGAAAGTGCGAGATGGCAAAGTGTGTTTTTGGTGAGATCGTTGGTTTGGTGATGCACCTCTTTGTGATAATCAACAATTCACAAAATTGCTGAATTTGAAATTGGAGGAGTGTAAATCTGGCAGGTCATGGAATGTGGATTTATTTATTCAGTTGGTGGAGTACGAAAAACCAGAGGAGATGATTGAGCAGTTGGGAAGAGTAAAAGAGGGAACTGATTTGCTAATATGGCTGCCGAGTTCGGATGGAAAATTTTCGACTTGTAGTGCTTGGAATTGTATACGAACAAAAGGCCCGAATTGTCCATGGTCAAAATGGGTGTGACACGTTGCACTTCCAAAGAAAGTTTCAGTAACCATGTGGAAGGTAATGCATGCTTGTTTACTGCTAGACGATCGGATTAGGAGGGTTGGTATTCCGTTAGTGTCTCGTTGTGATTGTTGAAGAGCTCGGGCTTATGAAGACTTTGATCATGTCTTTGCGTGTAGAGAGTTTGCAGAGCAAATATGGCAGTTAGCATCTCAGAGTATTGGCATGCCATGTATGGAAGGTAGAAACTAGGTAGAAAGGGTTGAAAGTTGGCATCAACGTGCTCAGAATTCATTCAAATCTGGGCAGCTGCTGGGTATCTTGCCGTCCATTATAACATGGAGAATATGGACTCAAAGGTGCAAGGCAAGAATGGAGGGGGTAGAGGAATCTGTTTAGCAGGTTTGGTCCTCTATTAAATTCTGGGTGTCATGGGATGCACTTCAATTGAAAGATGTTTAGTTTTGTTAGTCGATTCGACGAGGTGATTTTATGTGAATTCAAACTGTCGTTTGTTCCTGCTCGAGAGCCAATTGTCAAAACAATTAAATGGGGCCATCCGAAAGAGGGATGGGTGAAGCTCAATGTGGATGGTTGTTCTCTGGATAATCTGCGTGCATCAAGTGCCCCGAGGGGGGGGGGGGGGGGGGGGGGATCAGAAATGATAGAGGTGAAATGTTGTGTGCTTTTGCTGTTTCAACTGGTCATCATTATAATAATTATACAGAGCTGATGGGGCTTTTACATGGTCTTAGAAATCTTAATGGGTTGGGTTGTTTGAGAGTTGAAATTGAGATGGATTCTCTTCTTGTTGTTAATTGGTTGAAATCCCATTGGTGTGGTCTTTGATATATGGAGGACCATTGTGATGAGATCCAGCGCCGGTTGGCTGGTATTAATTTTTCTCTAGCTCATGTTTATAGAGAAGTCAATAGAGTAGCTGATGGTCTAGCTAAAAGGTGCGCTCAAGGAGAAACGGGCTCTTGGTTTTCTATATTAGATTTACGTTCTTCCATTAGAGGGATTATTATATTGGATAAGGGAGGTTTTTCATATAGCAGGAAATGTAGTAGTAAGGTTAGTAAGTATGATGGGTTGGTTGGTGGTAATTGGTTATCATTTTGTTTTTAGTTTGTTCATTTGTTTTTTTTTAAAATATATCTATATATATAATATTATTTAAAAAGAAGAACAATTATATTCATATTATTTTTCATAGTAATTCATAAAAATAAATCATAGTCATTGGATTAATAATATTTTCAATTTACAAAATGCAATTATTATTTTTAGGTTCTAATGTATGCATGCGCAGCGATTTAAAATTGGCCTTTAATTCATCATATTCACTATTTCATCCTATGTGGTAACACATTTCATATTAATCTATTTGTAATACATTTTTTAAATTATTATTAAAACAATTAATAAAACTTTTTTTCTTTTAAAAAATTATTTTGTTAAGAACATGCTTTTATTTCTAAGATCAATATTGCAATTTCAAGTTTGAAAAGAATAATAATATTATATTTAACTTCAAAAATAAAAATATTGTCTTGAAATTTAAAGATTAATAAAATTTCATTATTATACGATATTTTTTAAAAATAAAAGTTTTCTTCCTATTATTTCTCATAATAATGAATCATACTAAATAAAAAGAATAGCCTATTTTTATACTTTATTATTCCAATAACAATTGTATCTAGTAGTTTTCTATAAAAATTAAAAAATATTATTTTATCTTTTTCACTTATAAGAACAATGTTATTATTATTATTATTATTATTATTATTATTATTATTATTATTATTATTATTATTATTATTATTATTATTATTATTATTATTATATCTAATTACTCTTATAACAAGTGAAGTAATGCATGCCATATTATGATTTTAGTATAATGAGTTTTAAACATTTGATTTGTTATGTGTTTAATAATTTTATATTTTTTGTTTCTTTCATTTTCTTAAGTATATATATAATTATAAGAGATGTTCAATAATTTTACATTTTTTGTTTCCTTCATTTTCTTGAGTATAGTTATAAGAGAACTATTATAAACACAAAGAAATTATACAAAAGTAAGCCCGCAAACTTACGTAGTTTTATTAAATATGTTATATCTATTTTATAATAAAAATAATTTTATCATCTAACATATTACATCAAGTCACATTAATTTTAGGTTTACTTTTATGTAATTCATTTTTGTTTAAAGTATTTTCCTAATTACAATCACTTGTAAAATTTGTTGAATAGATTTATGATTATCTTTATATTTATCATATTTGTTGCTCTAATTGATAAACATCTTAAAATTCATACTTACCACATTAAAAATGTTGTAGCACTTTCAACCGGAAATACGTACCTTGTAAGTGAGCTCTTGCCTGTATATTTATAACAAATTTGTCGTTGGAATCACGATATGGTTTAGTCATAATTGAGGGTGTACAAAAATCGAAGTTTAGAATGGGTGATCCAAAAACTCCAAAGTCGAGACAAATTATTTCTACCGTTCTTATTCAATTCAACCTTAACGAGAGATAAACACATATAACAATACATGAAGGAAAATATACTATATCCTTGCTTAGTTTGTCCATTTAATTTGATTGTTCATGTATTTTTTTTAAAAATTAGTTTTGCTTAATGATTAACAAAGTGACTACTAATGTATTACTTATAAAAAAATAAAAAATAAAAGTGACTACTAGTGTATTGATATTTTTTTAAAAAAAATTAAAGATATTTAGAAAATATTTAAAATAATAAAAATACAAATTTGTATTAGGGGCAAGGCCAACGGTCAAAGTTTGGTGGCATAATAGCAGCACCCAAACTGGAATAATGTTTTATACAATCTTAAACTCACGTACTCATTTAAAAAAAATGATTAGTCTAAAAAAAGTATACATTTTTCATAAATCTCGAATGGGTTATGCTATTCAAATCCCACACCATATATATTTTTAATTATTTATTTATTTTTTATGCAAAATTAATTGAGTTGCACTACTCATATATATACATTACATACTTATTACGGGAAAAAGGAAAAAAGAAATTAAAAAAGATGTGTAGTGTGTGGTATAAGGCTGTGTTTGGTTGTTGAATCCAATTGATCAACTTGTCTCAAATTAATTATTGATGAGACTCACAACTTTTTCAATTTTTCATAAAAATGTTAAATTCATCTCAACTTACTTCTTAGAGCACTACTAGTGGGCTCAACAAAATTAAAATTTGGCCAACTATTGACTAAGAAGCATAAACATGGGATATAATAGACTCAACAAAGCTACAGTAATTTTAGATTTCATCAATTCCACTAGCTAAATTTATTGAGCCCCAATTGCTAGCCAAATATTATTTTGGCATAAAAAATTCCCACTTCTTCTTGCTTTTTGATTCCTATAATCTTATATGCTGCATTTCCTAATTTTTATTTCTTAAACATATTTAATCCTTTGCGTAGCTATTTACTTAATTTGCATCTATACTATACTTGAAAATATATGACTATTGAAAAAATATATCAATTGAAAACATAAAACCGTTATAAAATTAAAAATTAAAAAAAACGGTGAAAAAATTTTATCCGTTTGAATAATATGAACGTTAAAAAATTAATGTGAAATTTTTTAATAATGAATAAATATTCAAAATACAATTAGAATTAAAATAAAAGAAAACATCAAAATCAATATTTTAATAGAATGGTGATAAATTTGTTGAGTCTGTTATTTGGTATTGTTTTAAAGTGACTAGCTAAATTTGTAAAAGTGAATTTTCTAGCTAAATTTTGGCCAAACTTTATTGAGCCCACTACTTGTGCTCTTACATTTCAACATAAAAACTTAAGAGAACTGCTAAAGATATAAAAAGATTATACAAAAGTAAACATACAAACTAACAAGGCTTCACGAGATCCGTTAGATCTATTTTATAATAAAAATAATTTTACATTCTGATGTACCACATCTAGCTTTGTCAGTTTGTAGATTTATTTTTGTGTAATTCCTGTGTAGCTAAAGTATTTTCCAAAACTTAAACTCATTTCAACTTAAAAAAATTAAATCCATTTTAATAAGATCCACAAAATATTACTATTCACAACTTATCTCAACGTCCAAGTTATTCAGAAGGGGAGAGGCTAGGGGTCGGACGTGTGAGCAGAAGGAATTTATACCCTCTAATAATATGTTGACACCTCTGCATTTTAAGAGAAAGAAAAATAGAAATGTCTCCAGGTAAATAGAGACCATACAATCTCCCACGCTTGTCGTTCTCTCTCTCTCCCCTCTCTCCCTCTCGCTAATGACGAAAGTCTGCTCTCTCTCTCTCTCCTCAAACCAGCCGAAGCCCACTTTCTCTCACCCCTCAGTCTCTCTCCCTGCAAGCCATTGCCCATCACTTTCTCTCAACCTTCAGTTCAGTGGTATCCTGACCTCAATAAGTTGCTAAGTGTCCCACCTAACAGAGCATCCAGTACCTAACAATTATCCAAGTCACCAAGATCCGACTCAACATACAGAAAAATAACCAGAGGCAAAGAAACCTATCTATCCACCCAGTCTAGTAGGTACAAGCTCTAACATTTTTGCTTAGTTTTCAAAATTAAGTATTGAAATTCTCATTTGAGTATGTAGAATTGAAAAAAAAATTAAATAAATGAGGAACAGTAACAAAGAGAGGGACTGAGGGGTGAGAGAAAGTGAGCTTCAACCAGCCACGAGAGGGGAGAGAGAGAGAGAGAGCAAACTTTTTGTGTTGGTGAGAGAGGGAGAGAGGGGAAAAAGAGAGAGAACGATGGGTGAGGGATTGTCTGGGCGATACTTACATGCATGAGAGCGTTTCTATTTTTTTTTTCTCTTGAAATGCAGACATGTAAATTTATTATTAGAGGGTGTAAATCTCTTCTATTCACCACGTCCTGTTTGAAGTTAAACTCTTCTTGTCCTAATATTTATTTACATTTTACATAAGCACAAGTATATACTGTCAACAGAGGCACAACTTTTTAATTTCTTATCTTATTAATGCACGAACAAGAGTCTCTTCTATACACAACTATAAGGGAATATATTCTGTTACAAGGAGAATAATAAAAGAATTAAATCTGAGTATAGAAAAATACTAAAGTGTCCCTAGTGTATTTACAATAGAATGATCTAGGTTAATATATACATTCTCCCCTGAATCAATACGGAAAAGAAAAAAGCTAGATACAACCGGCATGTGCACACGTCGGTTAACCACCACGTAATTTAAATGAAATGTTGTGTTTTATTTTATGTTGTGAAGATGAAAATTGCTGGTGGGCATTCAGAATTTCATCTTTAATGAAACATACCATTTCACTTGGGTCTTTCCTCCTTACCAACTTTTCCTTCCCCTTTCGTGCATCCCCTTCTCCTTTTTCCCTTCACGTTTGTCTATTTTTTCATGGAATTCCCTAAGCCCGTATGTCCCCTTCTCCCTAACCCATGTAACCATCGAAGTCCTTTCCCGATCACTCTTGCTCACTCCCAAACGAGCTTAACTAGTTTCTTGCAGTGCATGGCTCTCATTGTAACGATTTGGACAGTGACAAAAGGAAGACATAATTAATTCACAAGAAAAGATTAAGATTGGAATCTTTAAAAACTTTTCTTATATCTCATAGAAAAAACAATAACTCTCTGTACGAGTGAGGAAGGCAAATTTACGCCTTAACTGGGCAACCAATTCCATGGGGGAGAAACCATGGGGCCCAACTTTGTCAATTCCTCGAACTTCACCATCGTAATTTTCGGGCTCCTATAAATAAAATCAAATAGTGGCACTGCAAAACAACCCAGTGAAGGAAAATGGTTTTTGGGAGAAATATTCCTATTAATGTTTTTTTTTTGGGAAATGGGAAAGTTTGTTGGAAGCAAAAGAGTAAAAGGCATAATTCGCCATCTGTGGATCTGCAATGTATTTGATGCTTCAGTACTTAACCATAAGTTTCCATTACTTCCGACAAGTTGTAGATTAATTTTGGATGATGAGCAGGTAGTCTGCCCTCCGCACCAGCAATTATTTATAGATTATTGAGTTTGGACAAGAAAAACAAAAGGTGTCAGATAGGGAAACGGGTGGTTGCTTTGATGACGACAACGATACTTCTCCTTCTTCTTCCTGTTGTTGTGCTTCTGGTTATTCCTCAGGTTTGGGAGTTTCCCTTCTCAGATGGTCATCTTCCTTTTCGTCGAAATGAATTTCGGCATTTGTGAACGAAAGTTTCAGTCCAATGTATTCTTCACGAATTTCACTCAAAGAACAAAAAATGAAAGATGGAACGAATGAAATGCTTTTGGAATGCAGAAAATGCTTCTTCCCAAGTTTCACTTGAAGAACGAGTTTCAGTCAGCTTCTCTAATCTCTTCTTTCTCAAGTTTCAGTCGATTTCTCAAATCTTTTTTTGATTTCTAACGGATGCTAATGTGGCAAAATTAACCGGTTATACGCCGATTACAAATGTCGATTGTACTTAGCATAATTGTATTGAAAAAAGTGAAAAAAAAAATACACCCAGACGATCATGTATGTGCCAAATTTGGTGGTGAGTCTTCACTTCCAGGCCAAGGGTAACCAATAAGACATCTTTCTACCTTTCTCTTCTACTTCATTCCATGAGATTTACCATTTTGTTTAAAACATTCTGCTTTTTTCTGGGTACAATTGATTTTCAGCTCTTTGTTATCTCTTGTTTCATCTTTCTAGCTTTTTGCCTTACCATCAAACCAATTGTGGTTTAATCTCTGTCCGTAGTTTTAGATCTTGATTTATACTTGATTGAATGGCGGAATACTATTTTTCGTAGTTCTTCCTTTTTTGTAATATGAGAATTAAATCTCGATTTTGATTTCATATTGGGTTTTATGATTTTTTTTTAGTTTGTAAATTGAAGAACGATCATGTCAACTAAAGCACAACTCTCTCTCTCTCTCTCTCTCTCTCTCTCCCATTTTTCTTGTTCGTAATGCTTGAGGTTAGGCAAAATTACGAATCATCGAAATGCTTAATTTTGTAGCTGAATGTTTTGCGAGTTGAATAAATCTAGATTCTTTAAGACTTTGTATTGGAGAATCTATATTCTTTAAATTTACACAAGTTTTATGGTGGTTGATGTTTTGGTGTGAACTGTTGTTTTATATTGCCTCTACTTGTTCAACTAGTAGCGAGAAATGGAATTGCTTCCAAATTCTTTGACAGTGTATTTGTTCAATTGTATTCAGCAATTCCCTTTGAGTCTAATTCTGCAAGATCTTTGACAAGTAGTCACCAGTTATAATACCAACTACCATGGCCTTGTCACAAACCTTTAGTATTTGATTTCTCCAACTGAATGATATCCTAAATATGAATGATCTACCCATCTCAGAAAACCAATTTCCCTAGGAAAGCCACACTTATTTTCCAAAATCAAGTGAATGAAGTAAATTCTTAAAAACAAATTGCTTCATGTCAATAATAATGTTTTTGTTTTTAACTTTACGAGGGGTGAGGGGATGTTGAGTCTTAACTCAGATCGGAAGCTTCTTTAGTGGTCTTAATAATTAATCTCTTAATAGATTCTAACATATTGCGTTAGATTCCTTGTAGGATATAATACCTTCATTGTGTTTTCCCCCTCAAATTATTTGGGAAAGTGGCATTGATCACAGAAGGAGCTATTGGTATTGGAGAGAGCATTGCGCGCCTATTCCACAAACATGGTGCAAAAGTTTATATAGTTGACTTACAGGACAACCTTGGCCAGCATATTTGGGATTCCCTTAGTGGTGAACGAAACTCTTGTTATTTCCATTGTGACATCACCAAAGAAGATGATGTTTGTCGTGCAGTTGACTTCACTGTCAGTAAATTTAGTACACTTGACATCATGGTCAATAATTCTGGTTTGTCAGGTTCATAGTGTCTCGATATCTGTAGTGCAAACATATTGAAATTTGAGAAGTTATTTGATGTAAACATGAAGGGAGTCTTCCTTGGAATGAAACATGCAGCTCAAATTATGATCCCATTGAAGAAGGGCTCTATAATGTCTCGATGCAATGTTGCAAGTGCCATAGGGGGGCAAGGTCCACATGCCTACACAGGGTCCAAGTATGCTATTTTGGGGCTCACCAAGAATGTTGCAGCTGAGCTTGGACTACATGGGATTCGTGTCAACTGTGTTTCTCCTTATGTTGTTCTAACAAGCTTGGCTTTAGCTCACTTGCTGGAGGAGGAGAGAACTAAGAATGCCATGGCAAGTTTTCGTGATTTTCCTGGGAGGAATGCTAACCTGCAGGGACTAGAATTGACCACTGATGATGTGGCTAATGTTGTGCTATTCTTAGCAAGCGATGAAGCAAGGTATGTAAGCGGAGCTAATCTCATGGTTGATAGGGGCCTCACATGCTCAAATCACTCACTTCGGGTGTTTAGATGAAATTACATTCAAGAGGCTTATGCCTTGCTTTGGTGTTAGTTGGATTTGTGTTAACTATGCTCCTTTTGGCAAGCAGGGCTTTTGAGTAGAATGGGTGGGTAAGTTCTTGATAGAATGTCACTTTTTGTTTTGTCACGTTTATAAGTTGTAGCTAGATCAAGTCTTCACTGATTAAGCAACTCTTATGCTATTAACAATCATGATATATTGACTAGAATTCTGAAAGATATATAAGATTGTTCTTTCTAAATATGTTGTTAACAACAGTTATGTATAAAGAGGTGATAAAAAAGTAATTTTTGTTTTCTTTTTAAATTTAGCTAAAACAGTAAAAGTGAAACAATCATGATATATTAGGGTTTATGAATGTTTTTTCAAAATCATTAAAACCTTTTGTCAGTCATTTAGGCTTGGCTAATAATAATTTCTACTTAGTTACTCCCAAAATCAGTATCCCCAATGATGAAATAATGGAGTGACTAGAACGCTTTAGGGAATGCAGCATAAATGGAAGCCATCTATCTAATCTCTCCAATCATGCTTTTTAATCTGCTCAATAGAAGTCAGTATGATTGATAAATATACCTTATACCAATTCTTTGGTTTTTGGGATTTGTGTCCTAAATCCAAGCACAAAAAGGCCATAATTGGTGATGAGGGGATGAGCTGAAAAGCCTGGAAGGTACCAAATTCAACTACAGTTGCGTATATTGCATAGTAATTTTCAGTGAAGAAGATTGCTTTTTATTATATGTTGGTGCAAAGAATTTTGTTGGTCTTTCATGATTTCTTATGCTTCAAAGAAAATGTATATTCCCAATAAGATTTTAATTTATCAAGAGAGAGACCACATTAAGCGGTTTAATGTCGTTCAATAAGCAGATTAAATGGTTGTAAGTCCAACAATTAAGAAAGATATTTTGATTCCATGTGAATGTATCTTTTACTATTAAGTGTGTCAAAACAGTAAGGAGAGTTGAAGTATCAGCAGCATGATTCCTTCTATCACATAGTATAACCATCCCAATGATAGAAGTTTAGAAATCAACAAATCCTTTTCGTTCATCTCATCCTATATGTAGATGAGTGTATTATAATCAAATTTAATAATTAAATATATTTTTTCATCAATTTAAAATCTTGAAATATATTCTAAATATGAGACCTATTTTACTAACAATAGAGGAAATAAAAGAGTTTCTTAATTATTAGAGAAAAATTTCTACTAAGTAGCCCTACACTACACACCTATTGAGGGAAAAAAGATTAAAAAATAAAAAATAAATACTCACGTCAATAAGTGTATGGTGTAGGACTGCTGAATAAAAAAAACTCTTATTAAAGTCGTCTATATAAAAGTTTGTTTTTAAAAAAAAAAAAAAAAGTGTTGTCCAAAGACAATAAAAGTGGAAAGACACCAAATCCTATGCCTTATTTTCTGCTTGCTTTTGAAATGCAAATTCTATCAAAATTGTGCACTTGTGCTTGCATTACATGTTTCGTTCTTCTTTTTCATTGGACAATACCTATAGGACAGCTTTTGGTTATTATCTTCTCTCCTTTTTTTTCTCTAAGCTTTTGATCCCATCAGAAAGTTGGCCATGGAAATAAAGGTTGGCAAGGGGTGACTTTGGTATATTATCTAAAAAAATCCAAAATCTTTCATTTGAACAATAAATTATATTAGTTTTTAAATTGCCTCTAAAGATAGATTCAGAAAGTTAACAATCACCCAATTAATGCATGATCACTTCTAATTTAATTTTTCTATTAGAAGACTAACTTGTAGTAATTTTAAGTTGTCAACTTTTCAAATAATGATTAATTGTGTGGATCAATGTTATAATTCAAATTTCTTATTATCCATGAACGATATAGTTGTTATGGTTGAAATTTGAGTTCAATATTCATGAATCTTCAAGTTTCCATAGGGAGCACTAACCTAGCAAGAAAGTCATAGAAATCCCATTAGAAGTGAGAAGAAAAACTCAAATGTTTTGAATTAAGCCTAGGCATTGAAGGGAAGCATGTCCTAAGAGTGGACCCATGCTTGAACATTAATCTCTCTGTAACAAGATGCTTTTCATTGAGATAGAGGAGAGGAGCGTCTCTGCAGCATAAAATGGACCTTAGGTCCCATGTAGGGCCCACTTTAAGCCCATTATAACCGACCACTTGACTTGTCTTTTGTAATGTGCTACCACCAAATCTTATTATTCAACATTACATATGTCTAAAAAGAGAAAAGATATTTACAACCGTGAATTATGGAAACGCCAAGTAATTGTTTTGAAAAAAATGAATAAAATATGGAACCCACATGAAAAAAATTAATTTTTTAATAGTGGACTCCACTCTTTTTTAATTTGGCGTTTACAGGCTTCATGATTGTACATAGAATTACTCATCTAAAAAACCAAAAATAATTGCCCATTTTCTTAATCCCAACAATTTTTTTTAGAAGTCCATTGTGTTTTAGCTTTTAAAATTAATATAACACCACTATCCAGTCTTCTTTCAAATTTCAGCTAATATATCCCAAAATGGGAGAAAAAACACAAGAAATAATTATAAAAATATTCATAATTAAATGACAAAATATTTGTTCATTTCTATAATTTATTGTATTCACTAAATTGTGTGCAAAAGTAATGGTTAAAGTTTTAAGCATTATATCCTCTAATTATTCTAAAAAATTTTAAAGACTCTTCCTGAAGTCTTCACTTTCAAGATATAGTAGGCACAAAAATCAAAATTGATATTTTAATTATCAGCTTAAGTTGCACCTAAACGCTTTGACATTAAGGAGAATGCATGTCATATAAAACCTATCACACCAAATTATATGTGTTAGTTTGCAAACTCTAGTCCTGTTGGATGCCATAGAAATATAAGAATTAAAGAATCACTGTAAAAACCAGGGGCTCATGCAAGCCTATTGCCATTAAATTATCTACCAAACAGTTACTATCAATTTAATAGAACTACCCTTCCATTCAAGCCTATAAACTCATCAAGAACCAAGTTTTATTGTATAGAAACATTAAAGGCATACACAGTTAGAGAAATTAAATGGGAATAAATAAGACTCAAACTCTAAGTAATATGGGTTTACCAATGTTAACATGTGTATTATCCATCACCCAATTGGTTTTCCTTATCCAGAAAATGAGGGGCTATTGATGTTGATGTAGAAGATTGTGGATTAAAGTATAGAATCGCCGCTAAAGAAACAAGAAGTAAGATAGTGTCAAGTGTCACTAGTGAAATAATTCATTTTAGAAAAGGACTAAACAAAGGGCCCTAAACATACCTGTTGGTGCAGGTCAGCATCAAACACATATCTTAGCCTTATTCAAATTTCATCTGCCAAATCACATTTGAAAATCAACAAAAGGGCCACCGACTGCAGACCAAAGGAAACTAAACCAAGAAGAAGAATCTTTTCTTTTTGTTTGGGTTTCAAGAATTCACTTTTTTCCTCGTGCAATTTTCATATCAAAGGAAACCACAAGAGACCTTACCTTTCTTCTTTGGCTTGAATTACATATTGGCCACGGGAAAGAAAACCCATTTCAAATTCGACTCCTTATGTTTCTCTTGTAGGTTTTGCTCTGAAAATGGTCCAAAGAAAGGTACCCAACTAGCTTGGAATCCTAGCTGATCATGTTAAGTCTGACAAGTTGTTGGCAAACCTGAAACCATCTCCTTCTCAATACCAGGATGGCAAAAACATAGGAGTTGATTTGAAGAAAAAGATGAAGAAGACAAGATCGATCAAACTCTCAGATATTGAGAGTTTGAGATCATCTCCTAGGAGAAGGCACATATGACAGACAGGAAAGTCGCCGCCTTTTGGCGTTCCAGCCACTGCAGCAATCCCACAAAAGCAGCAACCTCTGAAGAAGCAGCCACTACAGCAATCCCGTAGAGAGGTCACCAAATTATATGAAATCCACTAATTGTTTTGATGCAAGGAAGGTGTAGTCTCAGGTGAGTCTTAGAAATACTAAAACTGGTTTTGAAAGCAAGAGTACGAGTAGAAAAAGCTCTAGCAATACAAAACTTTGCTCTGCTTCTGGTAATAAACCAGCAAGAGCTTTAACAAGGACCTCTAGTTTGAATCTAGTGAGGACTTTGATAAAGACCCCTAGTTTCAAGCCGGCAAGAGCTTCGGCTAGAAATAGGGTTGTAACGGGTCCAGTTTGGTCTGATTTTAGACAAAATTTGGGACCGAACCGGTAAGCACCAGTTTTGCATTTTCAAGAACTGATTATGCACTGGTTACCCCCCTAAATCAGTACTTCCGGTTTTACCGGTTCTGTTCCAGTTCGATCCGATTTTTCGATTTTAATATACTATATTATATATTATATAATATATATAATAGTATATTATAGTATATAATACTATAGTGATAATATATTGTAGTATATTATAATTGTATTCTATACTATACTAATATATTATAATATATAATATAGTGATATATTATAGTATATTATAATATATAGTGATATAGTATTAGTATAACTATTAGTACAATAGACTATAGTGATATAAGATTTTAAAATTTAATATTATATTAATTAGTAATTTATCATATAATACAAAACTATTATATATATATAATTATATATTATATATAAAAATTATATACAATATAAAAAATTATAATATATGTATGAATTGGTCCAGTTCGGTCCAGTCTGATTTAGAAAAAGAAAAACTGGAACCAGACCGATTTTGACCCTTTTTAAGAAAAATAAGACCGATTCCGGACTGAACCAAACTCGGTACTAGACCAAACCCACCGGTTCGGTCCAGTCTAGTCCGGTTTACCAGTTCACCAACTTTTTCTTACACCCCTAGCTAGAAAGTCTTCTAGACTTGCTCTTTGTGCAAATATAAATGCACAGAGGGCAACCTGTTCTTCGACTCTAAAGGACTCAAAGTTCCCAACATATCTTATGCTTAATCCTGGGGCAACTGAATTTGAAAGAACTTCAGTCATGAAGGTTTGCCCCTACACATATTGTTCTCTGAACGGTTATCACCACTCTCCTTTGTCGCCATTAAAATATTTCTTGTCGGCAATGAGATGGTTGTTGAAGACCAAGAAGAGTATGAAAATAGAAGCTTTAAGCCCACGAGGAGCAAAGCCGTCTAGCGTAGAAGCAGAAAGAATCGTTACTCCAAAGTTGATCATTGGGGGCACGCCTGCACACAAAGAAGCTGATTTTGGAAATTTGGACTAGCCTCCTTTGTTACAAGATGTGGGCACATATTTTTTCATTGGAATCTATGCCAAAAGTAATGACAACGGCACTAAAGCATTGGGAGAAGGGACACAGGGAGATAAAGTGGAAATACTTGATGTCGCTAGAGAACTTGAGGGTCAGAATGTTACCATGTCGTCGATCGATTGGGTGATGAAGCAGTGGGAGAATACAAGGACAAACAAGTTGCAAAGACCCTATCTGAAGGGTTAGCACAATCTGAGGATGATTTTGAGGAAATTCTAGAGCAATGCAGTAGTATGACTACTACAGAAATCAACCCTACGGAGAGCTTTCCTAGAGAACAAGTAGAAGATGGAGATGAATACTTCTTACCTCTCTTTTCTCAGGGAAAAACAACCATGGGTACCTTCTACACTGGCAGTGACTTTGAAGGGGAATGGGATGGTTCTGAAGTTACTGATATGGAGTGGGAGGAGGGGCACCTTACTGAGTCAGAGTAAGATAGTGAAGCCGATTATTCAAGCATGACCAACGATGAATATGATTTTCATTACGAATATGTGATCAAATTAGATGATGTTGTTAGTGGCTACAACGAAGTGATTTTGGCTGATGTACTGAGAGAGCTTTTATTTTGGGGGGGGGGGGAAGTGGATGCTCTGAAGCACAATCTGATGATAGTGATTCTAAACTAGATGCGTTGTGTCTGATCTCATAAACTCAAGAATCTAGCCAGAGCCTAAATTATAGCCAGATTTCTTTGAATGAAGATGCATTTGAGGAATCAAAAACTTCAGGAGAAGAAAATGGATAATCGGAGACAGGATTCATCAACATCGAGATCCCTTCAGCTTCAATGGAGGAGCAAATTGTGGAGAAACTAAGAGAAACCAGCGAGGACACTGGCGAGAAGAGCAGGGTTGTTGAAGCAGACAATATGATTCCTGAAACCGATCCTCAACTTGGAGAAGATGAAGCCAATTGCAACATCAAAACGACGGATGGAGCTTTAAATGATGAGCAGACGCATCCAACTCTCCAAGATGATGGAGATGAAATGGAAGATATAGAGCATGATTATAGCTTTACAGATGAGACTCAAAATAATTTGTCTAAGGGGCACTCTGAGAGCTCCAATGTTCTTAAAGACCAAAACCTTGAGAAAGGCCAAAGTGAATCAAATAGTTTCAAAAAATCAAGTTCAAAGGATGATGGGAGCCAAACCATTACAAGGATAAATAAATTTAATTCAGTTGAAGAGAGACTAGAAGTTGATAAAATGGAAGTGGAAGACAACATTGAGTCAAATGCAAAAGATGTATCGACAATAGTCAGTGGTACAACCAGTCCAAAAATGGAGACAACATTCTTCTTTAGTGCTAGAGAGTCCACCCAACAATCGCCCAACTTCTGCAACGGTCAGAAATGGACAACTAGATGCAAGAAGCATATCAAGGATGAGGAGGAATCGAGGAACTTCAACTCGTGAGAACCAAACTATCTGCCTTTGGCTCCTGATCCAGAAGCAGAAAAGGTTGATCTAAGGCATCAAATGAGGATGAAAGGAAACATGTAGAAGAGTGGATGCTTGATTACCACCTTCAACAAGCTGTTATCCAGCTCGCTCTAGCCAAGAAGAAGAAGGTGGCACTACTTGTTCAAGCTTTTGAAACAGTCATGCCAACATCCAAATATGAACCCCAATTGAGGAATACAACAGCTTTTGTTCATGCGAGGCCAATGCAAGCATGTAGTTGACAGCACTTACTGATGTAAATATAGAAACTCTATTGTCAATATCATTCTCTAATTTTGAGTTTAAACCATCATAACAAAAGTCTATTTTGCGATCTTTGTAAGTGATAATGAAGATAAATCAGTTTAAAAAGTATTAACATGTTGCCGTGACTTGAGTTTCACGAGTAGATTCCATGTTCTGTAGATGTTAAAAGGTATTTACAAAGAAATCATTTTGAACGAATGACGAACTGATGTTCAAATGGAGATTGAGGTTTAGATAGTGTTGTGGTTTCTCTTAAGCTGTGTGGCTAAATTTTAGTGTCCGCTTCAATAATGGTGTGTAATGACATTATTACTTAAGATGTTTGATTTATTTGCATGTAATTGTTTGGTAATCCCGAATTATGTACACTTGGTGTTTCCATCCCATCATAATATGCCATGTATGCTTGTGTAAGTAATTTTAATGGCATTACAGTTTGTGTTCCTAATAATTTTCCTTTTTTTGTATGGTACAAACTGAACCTTTGTATGTCCAGTTGGTTATGAACTCTATTAGCTTTCTCTAATGTTAAGTACGAGTACTTGTCAGCAAAGCTTATGCTACATTCACCAATGTCCATGTCATCCGTCTATGCATTTCAAGGAGCAAGCGACAAATGTCTTATGCTGTAAAGTCAATGATACAATTGGAACTCTACTGGAATCTTATAAAGAGCAAAAACTTCTCTTTTCCAAATAATGTGAGATTCATACACTAGCTACCCTTGTTCTTATCATATGGGGTGTCACATATGCAACCAACAACAATGGATGATGGTTCAGCATGTTAGACAATAGCTGTTTGCGAGTAAAACAAAGTCTTCATTTTTAAGCATCTCATGCCAAAGCATATCAATATTTATAGTCTATCTTGTACATCAAGTTACTATAAAAAAAGAAAAAAATCACAAATAATTTTTTTTATTAGTAAAATAAATAGGCATATACACTAAACATATACAAGTGCGACACCTAAGCATGAGTGTCGAAAAATCACAAATAATTTTAAAAACCAACGTTTTTCCCTTTCATTTTTGTCTTAAAAACAGGAACTAATGGTACCAAAGTTACAACAACATCTACTCATCTTTACAAAAATGTACTCTGAGGTCAGGAGAGTTTGGAAGAAGTAATTGGAGCTCTCCCATGTAATTATCAAGAAGACCAGAGCCTAAACTTTGCTCCTGCGGGCCTGCTAAATGAGAACTAACCTCTACATTTTCCCTTTGTTCCAAAGCTTTTTTGGCCATTAGATTGTCATTGAACAACCAAAGTGCGTCTGCCGTTGAGAGAGAATGAACAGATTCATACAAGTCCTTGAATTTATTTCTCTTTTTTTGGGTTCCAATTAGCCTTTCTTTCAACCCATCTGGGAGGAAAGACAATGCACTTCATAAATGTTGCAGATGGCCAAAAGTAAAAGAAATTATTAAGTACGAGACAATCTCAAGCAATTTGATATTTTTTCTGCAAACTAGATAACATAAAACATTAGCTTTTCCCCATCCTTCCCCTTCCCCCGGTTTTACCTGGTAACACCTCTTACAACACCCCAGTTGTACCCAACAAGGACCGATAGCTTAAAACCAATATTAAATTCTTCTTGTGCAGAAGCTTCTTTCCCTGCAGTGATACCTTTCACGATATCCATGCTGAAAAAATCATTAACAAAAAGAAATAATTAAGTCACAAAAGCATTTAATCAAATGCTCAGGCTAAATTTCGATGATAGATGAACAAAACCAACTATAGTTAGGCAACTACTATATGGTGTTGGTCACGTCTCCTATGCCATTCCCTGTCCAATTCAGATGAATCATTCAACTCATCTCCATAACTGTCCCATATAGGTCCATCTCCATCTTGCGAATCATCCCCAAAACAATCTGAAACAAAAAGATGAATAAGATGTACTGCTGCTAAACTACCAAAATCTCATATTCTACTCCAAAATAAATTTATGCCATAACAATGGCGAAAATAACAATTAAAGAAAATATCTTGAATGAGAAATTCCAAAAGGTAATTCTTGAGCATAAAAGGTGATGTTTTCTCAAATAATTGAATAAGAAAAATAATCTTTTTTCTTTTTGAATGCAAATAATAGCAAAATGGGTTCACTTTCATTTTGAATATCCAAAGTTGTTATGCCTTAAGGATCTAAAAGGTCAAAGCAGATGTGTTTGATCATATAAACGCATGGGAAAAAAGGAAGGTTTTGCTAGTATCAAAATCCACATTTAAGCATGGAAATATTTTTTTATAATAATGTCATGCAGACAAAGAAAGCAGTTACTAGAGCAAGGGTCTATTTAACTTTCAATTGCTGAAATTTATTTATAAAAGAAAAGAAAAGAAAGGAAATGAAACAAAAGAGCTAAACACAAGAAGTTCTTCTCTTTTTTCAATTAATAGAAGCACCCATGGAAATGCACGTGACCTCATGCATCATCCATCCTTATGCAGGTTGGAAGTGCCATTCAATGCAAAAATAGAAAACACAAATAAAATGTAAAAAGCATTTGATCATAAGTTTCTCAGTCAGATTTGCGTTAAAACATATAAATTAAAGTAATACCATACAAATCACTTTCTTTACTAATGGAAGTTGAAGAAGAAACTAAGTCTATCTTGGACAACTTCAAACTTTTTGAGTAAGATTGCCCTCCATCTATAAAAGCATAAACAAGGGAAACTAAAGTAACAAAGTCCAGCATATCCATAAGTAAAACACCACACAAAAAAATGAGGATTTTCAATAATGAATTATCCCAATGGCAGTATGCAGATAAATAAAAATAAATAAAAACTTCAAGTTGCAGGGTGCTTGTATTAACACAATCATCAACTCTAGAGCACCAAAGTAGAGAACATAAATGGGCATGCTCGAGTACACAGGTATTTTATACGAGAGAGATGCCAAAAACCCAAAATGACACATACCCTCACAAATTCCACATGTAATCGGTGCAGTTCCAAAGTCGAGATTTGAATAAAATAAAATGACCAAAAAACACACAAAAGGTCTAAAACCGATGGAATTAATGGAAAATCAAAACCTGTGTCCAATAAGACATTTCATCAAATACAGAGAATGCCCAATATGAAACCAATCATCAAAACTGTGAACATTTACCACCAAGATTGATATTCCACAACAAACTAGCAATCCCCAATCAATAAACTGAAGGTGAGTTAACTGGCTACTTTCCTGGAGGTCGGGCCAAATGTTTTTATCATTACTTTCACAACATATGCACATAAACAGAGAGTAAAGGATGGTAGGTCATGGCTATTTGATAACAACTTATTCATCATAAAACCTTTCGATGGTTTTACTCAACCAAGCAAGATGAGATTTGATCACGAATAATTTTGGGTACAACTCCATAATCTGCGTGTTATGGTCATGTCCCGGGATAGGGCAAGCAAATAGGAGGCACAATTGGTGTAGAGGTGGATGTGCAAGATGACGGTGTGGTTTGGGGGAACTTCCTCCGTGTAAAAATAAATATTGAATTACAAAACTAATTGCTAGAGGCCGAACAGTCAATGTGAATGGTAGTAGAGTATGGATTCCTCTTAAATACGAAAAATTGCTCAGATTGTACTTCAATTGTGGATGGATCCTACATGGTCCCCAAGGATGCTAGCAAAGGGACAAGCAGAGGGACATTGCAGTCGAGATATTGAAAGTTTCAACATGGGTGATTCAAAGGCTAGTGGATGGTTGGGTTTTGAGATATTGAAAGTTTCAACATGGCAATGTTAGCCAAACAAAGCGGGATGTTTTTGCAAGATCCACATTCTTTGGTAGCACAAGTATTCAAAGGAAAGTATTTCAGAAACACACAAATACTTGAAGCAAAATTCGGGGTTTCACCATCTCTGATATGAAGGAGTGTGTGGTCCACAACTGAATTGTTGAGAGGACTTATATGGAGAGTTGGGAATGGCAATAAGATCAGAATTTGAGGTAATAGATGGTTGCCAAAGCTATATTTTTACTGTGTCCAATCGTCTATAAAAATTTTGGATCCTGAAGCAAGAGTTAGTGAGTTAATAGTATAAGAGACAAAAGGCTAGAACGAGGCTTTTTAAATTAGGTTTTTGTAAGGGAAGAGGCGCAACAAATTTGTAGCATCCCTACTAGCAAGATGGGGCTAAGGACAAACTTATTTGGTGCGTTAGTAAAAATGGAAGATTCGTAATTAGAAGTGCTTATCATGTGGCACAAATCAGAAGAAAATGGCTGAAGGGAGAGACTTCCAAAGAGAGTGAAAAGGACGAGAAGTGGAAAAGAATATGGAGGTTGTGTGCCAGGGGCTGCGAAACATTTTCTTTGGAAGGCAGGAACAACATTTTTCTTGCTAGATCTAATCTGTATAGAAAAAAGATTGTAGATACCCCAATATGTCCTATATGTTAGTGCGAAGAAGAAACTGTCATCCATGCTCTTTGAAGCTGTCCAACAGCCAATGATGTATGGGCAGAAAAAAGCAGCTCAAATTAAAAATGGTCAAGAGCGATGATTTCTTATAACTAAGGAAGAATCTGTGCACGAAATTAAATAAAGAGTAGTTGGAAGAATTAGTTTCAATTATGAGATGCATTTGGCATAGAAGGAATAAGCTAATTTTTTAAAATAAGTTTGGTAGTCCTAAAAAGGTTGTGAAAGCAGCATTAGAAGGTCTGGATGACTTCCATCAAGCACAGTTGACACAAGAAAGGAAGCAGAACAGACTAGTGACATGAAGAGTGTCTCAACCTTGGAAAAAAAACCATTGAGGGACAGTGTTAAGGCCAATTTTGATGCCGCCATTGATACCAAAAATCAGAAAATGGGGCATTGGGAATTTGGGATCATTACTAGAGATAGTGAGGGAGACATTTTGCAACACTATGTAAACAGAAAAAGTGGGTAAACCAACATGCTATAGCAAGTGTGCAGCATTATGGAAGGCTATATGGAGCTGTGTTCAGATCTGGGTTTTAGCAAAGTGATGTTTGAAGGTGATGCATAGGTGGTCATAAAGGTTATAATTCATAGTACAAAGGACAATTGGGCTTGACATGGACTGATGTTTGAGGATTTGAAAATGGTGTTCAAGAATAGATCAGATCAGATCTATTGAGAGTAGAGACTAGATAGCTTAAAGCATTGATGGAATACAGAAGCCCTTTTGAAGTAGTTCTTGATAAAGCACTATGCCAAACTCAATTATACATATCAATCAAATCATTTCAATCCGCAAACTGGGTACCTCGTGAGCTGTTCATGAAGTGTACATTCAGTCTTTTGTTGTCAATCTTTGAGTTTCCACATAAGAAAGGATTAAGAATCTCAGGCAAGGGATAAGCATGCACCAATATACTCTAACATGTAGTAATGTTCCAAAAAGATAATTATTGCCCAGCCAACTAAAGCACAAAAAGAACAAGTTTGTGCTGTCAAGCACAAAAAGAACAAGCAGTTGCTTTGAAGGTCAAGCTTTGCAAAAGCATCCCAAGCTGTGCTATCAAGGCAACATTCAAGTTTGTTTTCCACTGATTCAAAAAAAAAAAAGTTTGTTTTCCAGAAATTACCCTGTTTTTCTTCCCCAATTGAGGCCATGGGCCTGAATCAGACAACAAATAGTACTATATAGGTCAATGAGTTAACCGCCACCACAAAGCTGTTTGGGATCCAGCTTTGAATTCCACCATACTTTCAGTTCCCAAATCTTAACCATTTGTTAATGTAGTTAGTCTAACATAACATTGTTTGTATTGATTTTAAAATACATTAGGGTTTAGGTGCCTGTTAAGAAATATTTGGATTATGAATGATTTTCTAGAAAGGGGAGGGTACTGGAATAGGAAACTAAAGTAATTTCATGCCCTAGAACATGCAATCGATGCCTAAATCACATCAAAACCATGAGCCTACATGTTGCAAAACAAGGCACACAACAAGAAATCTTCCCTTTTGCGTAAAAATCTGAGCTGGTTTCTTCTTGTCATTTTAATTACTCGTCTCTAATTAGGTCAGCAAACCAAAATTAAAACGAAAATAAAATAAATAAAATAAACTTAAACTTAAAAAATAGAGTTTCTTACCAATAGTAATAAACTCCAACCGAGTGAAGGAGAAGACGGGGAGGAGGCGAGTTGGATTAAGACCTTCGAAGGTCTTGCTTGATGTCGAAAGGCAGTTTAAAATATCTCCAAAAATCGCCGCATTTTTTGAACTGGAACCACTAAATCGCGAGTCATGCAACAATGAGTGGGTTTTGCTTCCACTGTGGCCAAATCGATGGAGTCTCCGAAGAGTCGGAAGACAGAGAGAGGAAGCGAGGCGTTGCCGGGGGGGGGTGCGAAACATAGGGGAAATGAGAGAGAGAGATATCGGGCGAGAGGGGAAAATGAAAGAGATCGAGAGCCCTAGCTAGTTCATTTTAATTTGAAAATGTTCTTTCACGGTGATTTTAGTTCGCTGTAAAATACCTTTCACTTTTTCCAGCGATTTTAAAGTTAAAAAATCGCTGCAAAAGATAACTCTCTCAATTCCATCAAATAATTATTCACCGTAATTTTTTTTTCTTTTTGCGGCGAATATTTACGTCACAAAAAGTAAAAATCATTGGAAAAGACCAGTTTTAGTATTTGCGGCAAATTTTTTAGTCGCAAAAAATAAAAAAATCGTCAAAAAAGACCATTTTAAAAACTTGATGAAAAAATCTTGCGACGATATAAAAATCGCTGCAATTAAAGGCTTATTGCGGCCATTTTTTTTTTAATGATTTTAAAATCGCCACAATAGGCCATATTTCTTGTAGTGAGATTGGGCAACAAATTTCATCTACAGAGAAGGGAATGGAGTAGCTTACAAGCTAGCAAAGATGGCATCGTCTTCAACTGGGAAACAATGCTGGATTGAGGAAGGCCCTGAGTCTATTTATAGTCTTGTTGTGAATGACAACTTTGTAACGTTTGATATTGTTGGAATGAAATAATGTTCTTTTTTTATTTAAAAAAAAAAAAAAAGCTCATGAAGAGTTTTCTTCACGTTTTAATTAAATAAAATTATAAGTTTTGATGATACTTCATTAGACGTTATAGAAAAGGTTGTCTTAGAGAAAGAAGCAAGAGAGAAGCCAAAGCATGAATGAGAAAAATATATTAGAGTTTTAATTTAATCTAAAGACAATAAAACTAGTATTCATTTAGAGGCAACGACGTATAAACAAAAATATATATAGTTTTCAACTCAATCACATGTTTTAAATGGAACTGTATATTCTTTCTTTTTTTTCCTTAGTTTTCCAAACAACTTGTAATCTCATATATGGTAATGTATTTCTCTCTATCTATTTGTATCTTTCTGTAGCACGTACACATAACTTGTGATTATTAGGCCCACAACTTTTATGTACACTCTTTTTTATTTCTACGAAGAGACGATTATTTCATGAAAGTTGGTGTTTACATCCATTGAGGGTGTGTAAAAGTCTCCCGATAAGATTATTTAGGCTGCGTTTGAATGTTGAGCTAAACTAGTTGAGTTGAATTTTTTATAAATAATAATGAGTTAAGTAATGGAAAGAGTTATTTAGAGTCCATTTAAACTGAGTTTAAAGTATGTTTGAATATTAAGATGAGTTTAATACTTTTTATGAGAAATTAAAAAAAGTTGTGAGTTCTATATATAAAAATGTTTTAAGTTGAAAAAGATTGTGAATCCCACTTGTAAGAAGGTTTTGAGTTGGGATGAATTTAATAATTTGAGAATTGAGTGTTTGGATGTTAGACTCAGTTTAAAATTAGACTGAACTCAGCTGAGCTCAGTTAAGAACCAAATGCAGCCTTAAGTTTTTTTTTTTTAAATTCACAATGTTATTAAAAAACATTTTCTTAATTACTAAATAAATAAATAAATGAGAAAAAGGTCATTCAAGTTAGAATCTACTATTGCGAAGTCTATGTCAAAGATACCGATGACAAAGGTCATTCCATGGAAACCATGATTCACCTATGATGGCCAAAACAAACCAACCATAAAAATTCATCCAAAAAGGATATCTAATGCTAAAACTTTTACCCCAAATGTATAAACAACTTATTGTAGTAAATAGAAAACCACAAAAAATTAATTTGCCTCAATCCCATTAAAAGACGAGTAATGCTAAATATAATTTTAGAGTGTGCAAGTATCGTACACTCATTTTGAAAAAAATGAAGTTTACTGTTAAAAAAATAATTTTTTATGTATATTTCAAATTTATTCAAATGTACGAGATTTGCATATTCTAAGATTGTAAATATTATTTCTAAGATATTCGCTACTCACATGGAGTATTAGAATAAAATAATTGTAATAGAAGTTTCAAAGCAAGGCATTAAAGTTTGCATGCATACGTATATATAATAGTAAGTGAATATTGAGCACAAAAGTTTTGTGCTTTAGCGTGTGTGGAACACATGATTCTCTCCTAGAGACTTTAGAGATCATGAAAGTAAGAATTTTAGAGAACATGATAAATGGTTCACACCGTTGGCTTCTCTGGAACTACACGAGTACGTGTGAATTTCTGTAAAGAGCTGCTTTCTCCATCCTTTTCTATACATCCGAGTAAATTTTATTAGTGGATAACTATATAAAAAGTTAGTTGGAGAATAACTATTCCATTGATCTAATAGCTTTAAGTTCGCTAATATTCAAAAAAAAAAAAAAAAAGTTCGCTAGATGACAAGCATACGTACATCACTCTCTCATTAGAGAGGAGACGATCCATAAAATAGTGAGGTAATCGAATTATTTTCTTCCAAATTAATGATCAGTGAGTTTCTCCTGGCGATAAAAATGATTAAGGGGAGTTTTTCACCATCTCAGTCATACGGACATCTATTAACCCCATGATATATATATATATATATATATATATATATATATATATATATGTGTGTATATATATACACGTGGTTTGTTACTCTTTGGTAGGCATCAAAATCTAGTCGAGTTGAGTGGGTTACAAATTACTTACTAACTAATTTTTGGCATTCCAAAACCTACAAAATTAATTCAGGAGATTTGAAGGAAACCTTAAGTACTATCTATTTAGATTTAGAAATTGTTTTATCTCATCTTATTTTATCATTATAATTTTTTTAAATTTTCATACAAAATATAATAAATAATTTAACTTTTTTAAATTTTATTTCAATTTTTTTAAATTTTTAAATAATAATAATATTAAAAAATAATTTTTTAATAATTTTTTTTAATTTTAATTTTTTATTTAAAAGAATCTTGTTACTATGCTGCATCTAGATAACCGTTGCAAATGACCACCTGACGTGTCACGTCACGTAATATTTTTTTTTAAAAAAAAAGAAAAAGAAAAAAAAGAAATGAAACCGAACCATCGCGGGATGTGTTTTTGAACACAATTAGAAGAGAAAAAATAAAAACGAGACCCATTGCCCTCCCGTCGCTCAGCATCCCCTCGTCGTCCCGTCGCTCGGCATCCCCTCGTCGTCCCGTCACTGAACACCATCACACCGAATATCAGCTCCGTCCTCCACGTGATCTGAGATCTGGCCATACGGTGACATTCCCTTCTTTCTCCTCTTGCTTTTATTCATGATATTGAAAAAGAATCACAGGCAGAAAAAGCCTTGAAAGGACGTTTCTTTGTTCCTCGTCAAAATCTCGCACGCACGCGAACACGGTTTGCTTGGCTGTCTTCTTTGATTTTTTCTTATGATCCATAAGAATCACAGCCCAAGCTCCAAGACTTGATAAATTTTTGAGTTTTTGCCTTTGATTTCTTTTCCTTTCCCCTTTTTTTCTGGTTTTGAAGAAGCAACTGCTCACTAGTTAATAGATTACGTCGTGATTCGGCAGGCATTGAAGGGATCAAGTTTCAACGGTAAGCAACTCTAACATCACATTTTTATTGAGACTTCTTGCCTTGCTCTATTTTCGTAGTTGTCAAAAAGAATTTCCAATGCTTCAGAAACACAATTTTTTCCAGAAGTTCTTTGAAAGTGTTTTGAGATGTTTTATGATGGGTAATCTCTGGAGTTGAGAATGATAAGAAACATCAGAAGGTGACTTGGTTTTGCTTGACTATTTCTGCTCAGATTCATTGAATATGAATGGCTTTGTTCAACCATGAAAATAACTAAGCAGAGAGAAACTTAAATGGATTGCCTCAGATCCAGGGAACCCATTTATTTGGACCTGTTTCTTAATTGTGTTTGTTAGATACTGAACATTTTTTTCCTTCATATTTTTCTGGGCTAGGTTCACTTTTTTCCTTATGGATCAAAGGGTCGGTTAAAAGTGGTATAGAAAAAAGTTTTTAGTTCCCTTTGGGTTATGGGGTTAGATAGAGAAGTGTTCCCTGAGTTAGTATAAGTTATGACAGTCTCTGGAGGTATCTATTTATAGTCTGTAGTTTCAGAAAATATATTCTTGGATTCTCACATAATGGGAGTTCGAATCCTTTCATTGCTTCTTAGGAGTTCGGTTTGTTCCCTTTAATTGTGTTTGTTAGATACTGAACATTTTTTTCCTTCATATTTTTCTGGGCTAGGTTCACTTTTTTCCTTATGGATCAAAGGGTCGGTTAAAAGTGGTATAGAAAAAAGTTTTTAGTTCCCTTTGGGTGATGGGGTTAGATAGAGAAGTGTTCCCTGAGTTAGTATAAGTTATGACAGTCTCTGGAGGTATCTATTTAGAGTCTGTAGTTTCAGAAAATATATTCTTGGATTCTCACATAATGGGAGTTCGAATCCTTTCATTGCTTCTTAGGGGTTCGGTTTGTTCCCTGTTTTTAGTCTAGAATTAGCTTGAATGACTGTTAGTTGTAGTATTTTGTGTGAGATTTCTATGTACTTTTCCTTTTTAGGTCTTGTGAAATTTCAAATACTAGCAATAATAATCTTAAAAATTATAGCTTCTATGTCAAGGATAAGCAATATGCAGCTTTACTGATCATTGAATTGCATTGTATTGTATTGTATTGCATCCAATCATTGCACGTGCACACTCACTCCATCCGCATGGCATTACCACTTGATAACTATGATTTTATATTTGTAGTTAGGTTTCGTAATTCATTGCCAAACGATGCTATTTTTGTCTAACTATGGAGCCAAGTAATACTATATACTTTATTTCTACTGCAAGTTTTTGTTAGAGCTTTCAAACTCTGGAATTGAATGATATTGTGAGAAAAAGCTGTTTAAGAAAACAAATAAACATTTGGGTGGTCATGGTTAATAACTTGCAGCCATTTGAGCATTCAACAATCCTAAGCATGTATCTGACATGATCACATCACCTCTCTATATAAAAACCATCAGGTTGTAGTTACAAATTTATTATGCTAAATTTTATTGATCTGGCATAATAAAAGTTAATCTTTTTTTTAAAGGAAAAATGGAAGCTAGCTTTTAATTCTTAGTGTGCCTTTGTATGAGAAAACGAACAAAAACAGTTTTTGATTTCCTGAAAATGTTGTCAAGGTGCTGTGATAGGATTAAAGCTTGTCAAAGAACTGCGCATACAGAGGAAAATGAGGGGCGGTGGTTTTTTGGATGCAAAAAACTGAACCAGGTGAAATTTTCTCTTCTTGTCCCCGTTTCTCATTCTCGTTGATAGTCTTGTTTGCCGAAATTTAAGTGAGAATTGATTTTTGCAGAGTCTGGTATGACCCTGAAATACCATCATATTGCCAAAAGACTATCAAACAATTACTGCACTCAATTGCTAGATTAAAAGTTGAAGTTAAAAAGATCCAAGCAACAATGGATATCTAAACCCTGAATCATCGACTAGAAATAGAGGCCTAGAGGCGCAAGAGGCAACTGGAGAAGGCTATCTACGTTCTAACAATTTCATTGTCATGGTTTTTCTTTTTTGGATTAATTATGTCTACTTGTGGTTGGTTCAAAGGAAAATGTTAATGTTGTAATAGAAGTCAACAACTTGGAAAGTCTATTTGTATGTGGAAGCTCTTTGTATTTGTTTAGACTTTGAATATTCTCATGTATGTGGAAGCTTTTTGTATTTTATGGAAACTCTTTAGATTTGTTGAGACTTTGAATACAAAACTTGTATTTTAAGTGTTTGTTATTAGTAAAAGAGAAAACTTGTATTTTGTAGAAACTCTTTGTACTTGTTGTGATTTCATCAATCTGGAATGAAAACTCTCCCTCAACAGTTTTGAGAGAGGATCAGTTTATCAGGCTAGTGGCAAAAAAAGAAAAACTGGGGCAACAGCAAAAGCAAATTTAAAAATCTGCTACAAGGGAAAAAATGTAACAAAGATCATTAGTATCTAGTCTTGGAGTTGGGTATTCTCGATCTCCTTTTTATCTGATCTATACCTATACACAGACAGACATTATTAACAGGGTTTCAACAGTGATATGGCAGCTGGATATTCATGAACATAGGTGCCGCATTCTTTTAAAAATCTACTGCATTAATAACCAAATATATGCTGCATTCATGAACCATATGAATAGATTACTTTTAAAAATCTGTTGCATTCTTTTAAAAATCTGCTGCATTAATAACAAACTTATGTGCTGCATTCATGAACATATGAACAGATTACTTTTTAAAAACCTGCTGCATTCTTTTAAAAATCTGCTGCATTAATAACCAAACATATGTGCTGCATTCATGAACATATGAATAGATTACTTTTAAAAATCTGCTGCTAAAAATCTGCTACATTCTTTTAAAAATCTGCTGCATTAATAATCAAACATATGTGTTGCATTCATGAACATATGAGCAGATTACTTTTAAAAATCTGCTGCATTCTTGTAGGCATTCATGGACACACCAGCAGCAAACTTTGCAGCACATAACTATTTTTTACAACACCTCCAACTAGTTGTCAAGGCTCACATCAATCATATAAAAGAATTCTGGATTTTTTTTCTACATATCTTAGAAGTAGTTTATTAAAGCTTCAACACCTCCAACTCTAAGGCAAAGTTGTCGTGCTTTGTCAATATAGTTTCAACATTCCTTTTCCCCAAATGGCACATTCTCATACCCCCTACTTCAACAACTACATTCTTGAAAGTCTTTAACGTACATATTCCGGCCTCATCATTTATTTCAAACCTCTTAACCACACGAGCATCTACTTTCTTGAAATATCTCAAATGTCTTGCTTTTCCCGAACTACATACATGTGTGTGATCCAAGATTACACTAGACAACGTGTATCCACCGTCTTCATTCAAAACCGCATTAACTCTTGCTTTACACCCTATCCATTCTGTTTGTCTTGGAAGTTTGACTCTTTGTTATGCCTTGTCGCGCACATACTAATGTAAACTATCTAACATTTCCATCATCTCTTTGTCTAGAATTCCTTCTACGCACCCTGAACCCTTTATGCTTAGCATACTTTATATAGTAAGACCGGACTTCTTCCTCACTAGAAAATGTCATTCCAATCTTGGGTTCTTCGACACCATCATCATTATCAGGCCCATCATCAACCACTACTTCATCATACTCATTATCCGATAACTCTATTAAGGAAGCCATATCAACTCAGACTTGAAGAACCTACAATTAGTATCCGATAATTGAATTAGCATATCATTTTATTTTCTTCATATTATTGACATGAGAAGATTATAAAAAAATTTCATTATCACATTCAACAATCTATTTAAACCTGACAAAATAAATAAATAAATAACAGCTCCATACTATATATATAGAGTAGCATCTGATCATGTGAAAAAAAAAATGAAGGCACTGGAAATTGAGCTTATAAAAAGAATAGAGCGTTGAGATAGGAGTTTCCTCATATCCAAGACCATGAATACTTGACATTAAAATGTAACATGTAAATAAATTAATTAAGATGATGCCTAAAGTGCCCAAGATTAAAGGCCCCTCCTATTTCTCGTACGGTGTCATAGTATTATGGCATCTTGTGCATAAGGTTACCGAGGAGCCTTCAAAACTGACCTCACATACAAGACCATTACACAATCAGCCTGGCCTTGGAATCGACCAAGCAAATTTTCTTTAAAAAAAAATATTAAATTTTACTTCATTCTTTCTCCCTAACCAAGCAGATTTTTCGTGGTTTATTCATCTGTTGGTGGAAACTCATAAATGCAATGTTACATCTTTTTGTTTGCTGAGACAACTGTTGAGAAGGAAAAACAACAATATCTGTGCATATCGTGTTTTAACGTGTCATTGAATTAGTAAGGCAAAGCAAAGAAAAAAATGGCCAAACTAAATCAACCAATAAAAAGCAGTTGAAACACTAAATGAGAAAGCAAAACAATTTCCCCACAAGATGAGGAAACAAAACACCTGTTGAGAATTTGGACCTCCCAAATTCACCCCCCAGGATCCACAAAATGTAGAAATATGAAGAACAATAGAGAAATAATAACAACACAAGAATTTACCTGGAAACTCCCAAAGCAGGAAGAAAAACCAGCAGACCCAGAGAAGAAAATACACTATGTGAAAAATTGTTACAATCACACAATTTTTCTCCTCACCACAAATGACACCAACAAATTTTCTCACTAAGAAAACTTTAACTCTCACCTCTTTCCCTTTTACAAGAAAAGGTCAACAGAGGATTTTAGTCACAAGTTATTACTTGATAACTTGTAATTGGTGTATTTAACCAAGAGGCAAACCCCTCTATTTATAACCCTTGAGGCCTTGCCTCTTCCTCACTTCCCACCAATGTGGGACTCCAAAGGAGCAAACCCAACAATCTCCACCTTGCGACTTTGACTGGTCTCACAGCCATGCTCCACCTAGATGAAGATCTTCATAGCTTCCGCTATCATAGCAACTTTCTGCCCCTGTCTTCATGCTAGAAGACGCACTGAAGTCAAGCCCGACTTCAGTTTTCCACGTACATCGCCCTTAGTCAGCACATCTACTGGGCGACTCACAACTCCTGTTGCGCTAGGAGTATCCGGTCTCGAACCGATCTTGGCAACCCTAGCCAATTTTCCCAGGCTTTCATGAGGAACGGCGAAACTGACTCCCTTTGGCTTCCTCATATGTTTCGTGCGATCAAGCCTGCCTTTTTGCACTCTTGTATTTCCTTGTCCATCACTGGACCCTGATGTCAAATACAACGAGTTAGATTTCTTACCATGCGCTAGAACCAGCGCACCCTTGGTGATCTTCCAAGCTCCTCCAGAGAACGCAACTGCAAAACCGTTGTCATCAAGTTGTCCCACAGAGATTAGGTTTTTCTTAAGATCTGGAACATGTCTGACTTGTTGTAAAGTCCACACGCTCCTATTTGGAAGTGTGATGCGCACATCACCCACTCCCATTATATCCAGTGACTTTCCATCAGCAGCATACATCTTCCCAAAATCACCAGCAACATAATTCTGCATGATTTCTCGATGTGAGGTACTATGGAACGAGGACCCTGAATCTAACACCCAATCATCTCTCGGACTGTGCACTGCAAGAAGTAAGGCATCATGAATTTCTTCTGTTACTGCATTCACAGCATCATCATCAGCACCTTGATTCCTGCAGTTTCTCTTGATGTGGCCCGTCTTGCCACAACTCCAGCACGTGATCTGCTGCCCAGATCCCGTCTTGTTCTTCCCTCTGCTCTTGGAGCTTGACCTATCATGTCCTCTGCCCCTATTGTCAACATTCAGGGCAGATCCTGAACTCGAGGACTCATCCGAGTCTCTCCTCCGTACCTCTTCAGCAAGCACCATGTCACGTATGTCATCGTAGTTCAGTTTTGCCTTGCCGGCTGAACTACTCACAGCCATCCTCATGGCCTCCCAACTATTTGGCAATGATGCCAACAGAATCAATGCTCTAATCTCATCATCAAACTCAATCTCTACAGAAGACAATTGATTTGTGATCGTATTGAATTCATTCAAGTGTTGGGCTGCAGACATACCTTCCGACATCTTTAGATTGAACAATTTCCTCATCAAGTGCACCTTATTGTTCGCAGACGGCTTTTCATACATATCTGACAAAGTCGCCATGAGATCCGCCGTGGTTTTCTGCTTACTGACATTATGTGCCACTGTTCTGGACAAGGTTAGCCGAATAACCCCTAGAACCTGTCGATCCAACAGGCTCCAATCAGCATCATTCATGCTCTCCGGCTTTTTTCCCAACAGTGGAAGATGAAGTCTCATCCCATAGAGATAATCCTCAATCTGCATCTTCCAGTACCCAAAATCAGTGCCGTTGAACTTCTCAATCCCGTGTGCTTTTATTTGATCTCCAGCCATCGTTCTCCTTAGACCCAAACTTTGGCTTTTTTACCGTAGAAATGAATAGTACTCACTAAGTAAGTTCCCAGGAAAGATCACTCTTTCCTAGACAGAACTTCAAGGTTCCCAGGAAAGATTGGAGGGTCACAACGGACACACTTAGAATTTCCAATCTCCTTAGACAGAACCTCCTTAGATTGTACGTATCCACACTACCACACCAAAACTCCACCCCACAAAAAAGGACCCCAGCTCTGATACCAATTGTTGAGAATTTGGACCTCCCAAATTCACCCCCCAGGATCCACAAAATGTAGAAATATGAAGAACAATAGAGAAATAATAACAACACAAGAATTTACCTGGAAACTCCCAAAGCAGGAAGAAAAACCAGCAGACCCAGAGAAGAAAATACACTATGTGAAAAATTGTTACAATCACACAATTTTTCTCCTCACCACAAATGACACCAACAAATTTTCTCACTAAGAAAACTTTAACTCTCACCTCTTTTCCTTTTACAAGAAAAGGTCAACAGAGGATTTTAGTCACAAGTTATTACTTGATAACTTGTAATTGGTGTATTTAACCAAGAGGCAAACCCCTCTATTTATAACCCTTGAGGCCTTGCCTCTTCCTCACTTCCCACCAATGTGGGACTCCAAAGGAGCAAACCCAACAACACCTTCCTCGAATGATCCAAAAATCCAATATCCACGTATGCTCTTCACTTTATCGAAAACCAAACATCAGCCTACGGTTACCATTAATGAAAAAAGCTCAACAGCCTCAACTTATGACTCCAAAACTTAACGAATATATACGATAATGCTTACCCAACTTTTGAAAGAGGTGTTGAAACTAATCTAAGGGGCAATGAATGAAATTAATCCAGTGAAAAAATCCAAATGCTAACATTTCTGTAAGAGGGTTTATAAAAAGAAGGAATGAGGTTCGTGAATGAAAGAACATGGTTTTATACAATGAAAAAAAAAGAAAGCTCATGTTTTCACATGTGAGAGAAGCATCACCAAGTTCACTATAAGCCGAAAATACAAGCAAAAACAGAGATGAAGAACTAACAACTACCTAATAGAGATGAAGTGAGGGAGGTGAATCCGAATCGGTCGCCGGGGGGGGGGGGACGTCGAAATTGTGAAGTCGAATCGGTGGTGGAGTTTTTGTGTGGACCCAGATCTCGCCGAAGATGGGGCCGAGTAAGGTGGTCGGCGTCGTGAGGGTTGGGGCAGATAGATACAGATGGGTCCCGTGGTTTGGTTCTTTACATAAAGAAGTAAATCACGCGAGAAGTGGATTCTTTTTTTATTTTTGTCTTCACATCAAAGTTTGAAATACCGTACTGTACCGGTCGATATGGTCGGTATTTTCCGTACCGGCCACCGGACCGATACAGGTATACTCTGTGTTTCTTATCGGCTGAAATACCGGTCATACCGATCGGTATCGGCCGATATTTCGGCCTTTTTTTTCATATTTTCAAACTACAAATTTATTTTTTGACCCTTAATTCAGATTAAGTTATTTATAATTATATATCTATATATTTATATATAATTTATTTATATATAGACTATTATTTTAAAATATAATTTATATATATAATTTATTTATATACCGAAATATTATCTCAAAATAGTAAACAAAACAATACCAATATCAAAATATTTCATTCTAATAACTCGATCGATATGACATCCAATACAATATTCAAAACATTGCTTCACGTGCCACGGTCAGTTGGAGCGGACAAATGCAAGCGGCAACCTAGAATTTCTCGTTTGGAAAACGAGAAGACACGAGACCGAGAAAAAGGTGTCATTCTGTACGGTTTTCCGTCCTCATTTATTATCTTGGCAGTGCCCACCATGCACGGGCCGACGTTTATACATCAGCAACAATGTCACATAAAAAAAATCTATGCACTTTCTGCGCGTGGATACACGACCCAATCATAGTAATGTAAAGTGCCTGTCAATTCTCATAGGGTTGGGTCGGAAAACCCGTTGGACACGTTCTCGTAAGCCCTGATCACACGAGCGTAGCAGCGAGTAGGCTGGACAGTATAAAAAACTAGTCAACCCGTTTTGATGACCAAAGATTAATTACATCGGAACATAAATTTTTTAAAAATTAATAAACAAGATTGAGATAATATTTTAATCATTACACGGCACTTTTGGACACGAGAGTCACGAGGCATAATTTTCAAATTTTTTTATAAGAAAAATACTATATTGCCCTCAGATGGGCACTAGCGGTCAAAATGAATATCAGCACTCTTTTATAATTTTATTTTTAAATATTACTTAATTTAAAATACTTTTACTAAGAGCGATGGTATATGATCCGATTCTTTAAATAAAAAATTTGAATTCAAAATTTTTCATTACTCTTATATAAAAAAAATTTTAAAATAATTTTTAATTTTCAATCTTCAACTTTTTCGTTTAATTATTATATAATCATTTTTTTAAATACAAAAATCAATACAATTTTTACAAAATTAAAAAAAAAAATCAACACAACTTTTATAAACTTCAAAATAAAATTAATATTCAAACAATTTTTTAACTTTATAATATTTTTATTCAATTTTTTCTCTCTAATTTTTTAAAACATAATAAAACATATCAATTGATCAAACTATTTCACTAATATTACAAAATTATAAGATAATCTAAGTGTCGAGAAGAACCTTACAATACATCTATAAGACTTTTAAGTTGTAAGAGTTTTGAGTTTGGTAGTATATATTTTTTAAGTTTAAGTTTCTAATTTTTTATGTAAATAATTTTTAGAAATTATTGGATTGAAGTGTACTTGTAATAAACTTCTCATCGGGAACTTGTATAATTCATGATTAATCAAAACTTTATTCTCGAATACCTTATGGCTTATACTAATAAAAAAAACAAATATATTAAGTAATGTAGACTTGCTATATTTATTGTTGAGACTTTAATTACATAAAACATATAACGGTGATAATCCTACATGATCTCTACAAATTCCACCGTTAAAGGTACATGATTTTATCTTAATTAGCCATTCAATATTCTCAAAGTAAGTTGAGAATGATGATTATCATAAAATAAAAAAGAGGTTTTTCTACTTCAAATTATAGTATTCGAGAAATGATTTGTATAGGTTTCGAGTAAGAAAATTTTATATATTTTCGTGACTATCTCTATTTATCTTTTTAAAAAATGCACAATATTTTTTTTATAACTACATATAGCATTATTTGTAATATTTATATTACTAGTGGGATAATAATACCCTTATATTTTCTTTATTACTGTTTTACTATCTATTTTTTTTTTCTTTTACTTTTTGAATTTAGATTGAAAATCTGAAGAAATGATCTTTTACATAATTTAGAAGAAAATAAATTCAATCAACAAACGTAATCAACTAATTAAAAATAAATTTAATTTTATAAAAATTAACTTAATTTTAAGTTAATTTTTATAAAATTAAATTTATTTTTAATTAAATTAGTTGATTAATTAAATTTATTTTTTTTCTAGATTATATAAAAAGTTCATAAAATTTTTAATTCAAATTCAAAAAACAAAAAAGGAAAAAAGTAGATATTAAAACAGTAATAAACGAGATATCATTGCTCTTGCTAGATAATATCATTCTATATTATCGTGGATCGCAAATAACTCCAAAATATCGTTCTATACATTTGAGGATCACAATTCTCAACCACCAATGTTAGATTATCTGAAGCAATATATGATGAACGGTTCAGAAAATTCTCTGGTCGGGAGTCAGGAGTCGGGACCCATACAAATACTGCGATTGGTAGTTAGCAAATAGACTTTTATTCGGGGTCTCGGACAACTAGCCGTGCTTTAACGCAGATGATAGTTATTGACCTTCTGGGACTTTACCACGCTTGACTTTAGACTTTTCGTTTTCTTTCTGTTTTTTTCTTTCGTTTTCTTTGATAAATCGTTTATCCTCTTCATGTGTTTCTCTCTGTCAGCTTCTTTCATCATTTTGGCTTCTTCAAATGACAAAATATCTCATTCCACTTTCCGGGAACTAAAGATTTTTTCTGGGAAGTTCGATTTTTGGCCCTTGAATTATTCCCATTCCCATGAAAATGGAATAAAGTTACGTACCCAATAACCATGAAATAAAGTTGTATACCCTTAACCTTGGAATAAAGTTATATATACGGGGGAAATTTAAGTTGGAGATTAGTTTGTCGGACTGGGTTTTTGCACAGATGAGTACTAGGAGAAAAAGGAGAGCGTTCAGTTTTGATGAGGCTGTGGTTTTTCTGAACCGTCTTATAGCAGAGAAGCCTTTACTTCCATTCTTGATTCCTCTAATATTGCTTGCTTGGGCTATTGAGAGATGGGTTTTCTCTTTCTCTAACTGGGTTCCACTCGCCGTTGCTGTCTGGACAACCATACAGGTTAGCTCCGTGTAGTTTTCCTTCTCTTCTTGATATTCTTTTCCTAAAATTGTTTTTTCTTTGTTTGACTTATCAAAAAAATAATAATAATTGTTTTTTCTTTGTTTTTGTTTTGTTGGGTCTTAATGTATTTTGTCTGTTTAAGCTTATGAAATTGTTGATACTAGTACCATGGGGAAAGAAAATTGTCTGGTCTTAAGCTATTAAGTTTTAACGGTTTATCTTGTGTTGGTTTAATTCAGAGCTTTTCAAGTCTATCAGTACTTTCTTTTTCTTATTTAAACTTGATGAGTTTTGCCTGTTTCTTTCGATGTTCATCTCTGTGGCTCTTTATGATACAAACATATACTTCGTGCTGCTTCCAAGCATTCTGCAGTAAAATTTCACATTTCTCAATGCATTTTATAAAAATGTGTTCTTTCTACGAATAATCATGCTTCATGGATCCAGGCTTCCTTGTAAATAGATAAATACGTAAGGAAAATAGGTATATGTAGGCGTTTATGTATGTATGTATGTATGCAGGAATACATGTATATGAATATGTACGTGTGTGTACACACACACACACATCTGTGGTTTTGTTTCATGTCTATGTTGTAGGGGGTTATTAAGCATGGCAAATATTGTACGGGGGACCTGATTTACATTCTTGGGGTTCCTTAGTTTAAAGCTCATTACCTTCTTTTCTCAGAATACTTTGTTTTTGAGTAATAGTTCATTTTAGCTGTTATTCATGATTCAGGTTCGTGTTGAGCTCATTATTCACTTGTCTGTTTCGTTATTCGGACTCAAACTTTCCCTTATCTAACTCCTTTTAAATGGAATTGTACCTTACATTTATGATTAAATCCTTATGAAATTGGATGAAACCCCATCTATTTCCCAAACTGAGTTCCTTTGCAATTGATTAATTAGGACCTGAAATATTATTTAATTATAAAAAATTTTAAGTTTCAATTATTCATTAAATTTTTGAGTGGATGCAAATTTAGTCAGACAATGGAGAGAAGATATCCTTTGATATATTAAGTTGCTTACCAGGAAAAAAACATTAATATGCACAAAATAATTGATGGGAACTTACGCAAGCAACACCTGATAAATAAGGGGTGAAAGATTAAATTATGAATTCAGTCCTGTACGGTTCTGTGAATTGCATTGACCTATTTAAGAAAATAGAGCTTTTGTTACAAACTGTGGAATGGTACTATTTCTGCATAAGAGAAACATTAGAACAAAAACTAGCATCCCATTTTCTATGTGTATTAGAGCTGTAAGTTTAACGTCCACTCCATAAAAATTATCTGTTGTGGTTGCTTCTTTTCCCTGTGATTTTCATTAACTTAAGCTCTACATCGAGTTTCTGCTTATCAGAATTATGTTCTTGCAAGTTTCATCATTTTTTCAGTTCTCACTCATTAAATGACTAATAAGCTTGTGATATTTTTGGACAAAAATAACTTGTACATGGTGATAATATGTGATATAACTTTCATGTCTGCAGTATGGGAGTTATCAACGACGAAGACTTGTTGAAGACTTGAATGAAAAATGGAAGCGAGTTATACGAAACACCTCAGTAGCCATACTATCTTCGTTTCATTTCTGGTTATCTGAATTTTGAGTCTTTTGAGAGTTATGAAGTGAATTTTACCCATTTGCATTTATGCAGCCTATAACAGCACTGGAGCACTGTGAATGGTTGAATAAGTTGTTGATGGAAGTATGGCCCTACTTCATTAACCCAAAGTTCTCAACAAGATTCTCATCCATTGTTGAGGTGAGACCCTGTACTACAATATACTTCAAGATCCACTTTTGTTCACGCAATGCAGAAAATATGCAACCCTTCTGCTTGATGATTTACTTCTTGCTAGTACGTGTTATTTTTATCGATGTTTAATCAATTCCTCTCCAACATAACTATTTTTCCATACTTCTCAGACTTGAAGCTGATTCGTAGTAGCAGTTACATAACTTAGAATATGCTTCCTTTCCATAATAATTTGATGATATGGTGGAAGATGTATAGTGCCTATATTAGTTTCTATCATAGATCAATCTCATATAGTGACAGGATCTTCAGATCAACCTCTTTTCTAGATCAGATAGATTGGATCCATGATCTCCATTGGGGGGTGTACAATAGTATTATATAAATCTCAAAAGAAAAGCATTCCAGAAATGGATATAAGATTTCATTGTGGGCATTCCCATTGACTACATCACAGGAGATTAAAGATAGTGACTTTCTTTTCTTCTATTATCATAAAATTCTTGGAATGGATTCACTGCAACCTAATGCGGGAATTTGTGTTAGCACTTTTTACGTTAAGTGTTTTGATATCTTGTCTGGTGTATGTAGATACATATATGCATTTCAGTGATAAAATTCTATTGAAAATCTTTTATTATTTTGAATTTATGCAGAAACGTTTGAAGCACCAAAAATCAAAGGTTTTCGTAAGTGATCTAATTATTTCACTTTTATCCATGGACTGAGGATTATTATACACTACCTCCACTGAAAAAATGCTCTCGTTGGTGTAGGAAAAAATTGAATTGCTGGAGTTTTCATTGGGTTCAAGCCCACCAATTCTGGGTCTTCATGGGACTTGCTGGTCCTGTTCAAATGATCTGGTTGGATCTCTGCATTTTCTTCTAAAATTTATGTGTATCCCACTCTTTTTCAGAGTTTCCTTTTGTTTTTGTTTTCCTGTGATAACTCAATCCAAAACCTTTTTAATCTCAACAAACCCTTTACCACTTGAACCAAGACCTGAGGACATTTTAGAGCTTACAACAAGAACAGGCATTTTCCTTTTCCTTGAAATAGAGGTTGCTTTGACAAGCTAGATTTCTGTTGTTGTTTGTCTGCTATCTCTGTGTGTGTGTGTGTATACATGTCAACCAGATTAAAATCCTTTTTCAGGTTTTATTATTAAAGTCAGTATCCATGTTTTTTTTTTCATTGTCTCGTTTCTGGTTAATGGTCTATCAAGTGCATTGCTTCATGCAATTTACTTGTGGCTGTTATTGTTAAAAGGCCAGCCTGAGATGTCATAATTGTACGATGCTAGTAGTTATCAGCTTCCACCTTTGTTATAGACCAGGAATTGACCATTATGACATCACTATAAAACTCTGCATTTCCACCATGTTTTAAGCTGTACAGTGGATTTTCAAATGAATGGAGAATTAACCCAATAATTTATCAGATACTAAGATGATATTGTGTGTGTCTGTGTGTGTGCACGTAAGGATGTTTGTGTTACCTTGAATGTGCAAAGCAATCCGAGCAAATTATTAGTTTCTTAATATTGATAAAAGTCTAACACTGAGTGGAATTTCTACCATATAAGCTTTGTTAGCTATGAAATAACAACTTTTTAACAATTTCTACCATAGCTGAATAAGTACACTTTCTTGGCTCCTTAGACCCTTTTTTCTCTTCGACATGATCCAAATGATGTACATGGATAGTTGTTTCGATACTTTTTTCAGATGTGCAGTTAGCCTTTTGACTTGCCCTATACTGGTCGTCTTAGTGAATATCATTCTCCACAATAAGTTTCATTCAAAAGATGTGCTTGCAAATTTAACTCTCTTTCTCTGTCTGTCTGTTTGTCTCTCCCTGTGTGTATAGATTGAGTAGATGTTGTGCAAAATAATTAACCATAAAGAGAGAATCTGATGTGGGAACCATTTATAACAGAAGTACAGAAGAATGTGCTCAATTGAAATTTAAGATTCGGTCACTTTGCACTTGAAAAGGTAAAAAGAAACTTTCATAGCTGACCAAGGTGTTAAAATTGTGGTATTGATGTAAAGTTGTCAATACTGTTAATTGTGGTTGTCTTTTGAGTACATATCAAGGAGTGCATTGTGTTAAAAACAGATAATGGCATGAAAGAATAGTTACAATAATTATATATAATGACTCGGGCCTTGGCTGTGACTTCACAAGAATAGGAACACCAAATCCAGCAGACAGCCCAATTAAGTAAACACATAATAATACTTAAATTTTATAACATCAGTAAGTCAATCTTAATAATAGCGTATAAGGGTAACCCATGTACACAGGAAGTATACAAGAGACCACGCACTACCAACCAGTAGAGGAAAAAGAACAATCCTCCGTAAAATCTAGAGAACTAGTAAAACGAGAGTTGTTATGCGCAACCATTCAACTATGAAGGGTTTTGAGGATAATGGCTTTTAACTCTTAACACTATCCTCTTGCTATCTTCAAATGTTTTAGCATTTTGTTACTGCCAAATGCACCACATCAAGCAAAGAGGAGCCATCCTCCAAACTTTAGTATTACTCTGGCTTCCAAGACTGCCTGTTATTCATGTTCACGATGCATCAATATATTTTTGCTTTCGACTAATATGGTTTCTTATTATTTCTGTTTATTTTCTATTCACTTAATGGTTTATCTAATTAGCCAAGCGTAGAAATTTCATTTCCAAATTCCTGGGATCTCACAAAACATCTTTATGTTGACAGAGAATCATGCGATTGGGTTTTGACTGGGACACTACTGAGATGAGTATTTTGTTGCTTGCTAAGCTGGCCTTCAGGGGGACTGCACGAATTGTTATAAATAGCCTTCATATTAAGGGTGATGTATGTACAGTAGCTTTTTTTTCCCTAATAGATTGAAAAGGATAGGTCAAATAACCTATTATGACACTAAAATATGTTGGATAATAAATATGATTTTACTAGCTTTATAGTAAGTGAATCTTTTCTTGAGGAGTTCCAAGGATTGTGTTGGAAACTTTGCGGCATCTAACACTAATCATAAGCAAGGGCAGTCTTTAATGAGTGTGAGTCAACTTATGATGTAATTCATGTTTACGCCACGAACTGATCACAGAACAGATATTTTTAATCATGGGTAACATTGGAGTTTTTTTCTCATTTTTCTACAGATTTTGAGATTTCACATGACAAGGCACACGTTCGTTTTCTTGTATTTAAAATAGATTCTTTTTACATGAATCCTTGGTAGACATTGAAGGGCTACAACATGGATGCATCTTAGTTGTAGTTTTGTTTCTCTTCAATGGTATATTGGTGGTTTGCACTCTTACAACTAATGGTTTGCCCTCAGTTTATGGCTAACCATATTTTGTCTCCAAAGTTTGTTCCTCGGTTTCTGATCGCACTGACTGTTGCATATCACTATGAAAGCCATTCAGTGATTCTACTTGTTATTCATTTACTGGATTACTTTATACAGGTTCTGTTGATGCCGGTCCTGGATGGGAAGGCAATTTTGTATTCATTTGTTTCAAGACCTGAAGTGAAAATTGGAGTTGCCTTTGGAAGTGGTGGGAGCCAATCACTACCTGCCACAGAATTGCCTATCGTTTCTTCTTGGCTGGTGGGTTTATTAAGTGATCATATTCAAGCACATAAAGAATTGATTTAGACTGCATCATTTTATTTTGAACTGGGTTCAGTTCATCTTGATTTGGTATGGTATATTGAGTTGTTTTGCTGCAGCTTTCTGCCATGTCGATAGTAGTCAGGTGCATTTCATATCACAAGATTTTTTTCTTCTTTCAAAGAAATGGTTCTGAAAAGATACAGTCAAAATTTGGAACACACTTACTGACATTTTTGTGAAACTTAATTTAGAATTGTCATGGTAGAGAATACTTACTAATTTTCATGAAACTAATTTTCTGGACATTATGCAAGTTATACAATGCATAGTTATCTCATGTTGTTTCTTTGATATGATCACAGAATCCCCTTTAAAATCATAATGGCATGTTCCTCACCTGAAATTGGTGCAGTTATCTTTTTTTCAGAATTTAATTTCTGACTAACAAGCGTAGCATCCAATGATATGTTTGGAAATTTAGCTGGCCATATATCACATATAACTACACTTTTTGCAAATTTCTATTAGTTTATTCTAAAATTATGTGTTTTCATGCAGGTTAAGCTTCTCAACGAAACCTTAGCGAAGACTATGGTTGAACCTCACCGCCGTTGCTTGTCTTTGCCAGCTGTTGACCTGAGGAAGAAGGCAGTTGGCGGGATTATATATGTCACAGTAGTTTCAGCAAGGAAACTTTCTAGGAATAGCTTGAAAGGAATTTCATCGAGAAGGCAGCTAAATTCTTCTGCAAATGGTAATTTAGAAGACAAGCTTGTTGGTAAAGCTCTTCAGACATTTGTTGAAGTTGAACTTGAAGAGTTAACTAGGAGAACAGATGTGAGATCAGGCTCAAGTCCCACATGGAATTCAACATTTAATATGGTTTTACATGAAGAGACAGGAACTATTAAATTCCATCTTTATGAGAGTACCCCAAGCAACGTGAAGTATGACTATCTAGCACAATGTGAGATTAAGGTAATCTGCTAATGTCGTTTCAGATTGTAAAGCCATGGGCCATCATCATTTGATGCATTTCTAATTGATTTTTGTGCTTGCAATGCATATTGACATGCTTGAGACTGTAGCCAAAAGTCAGGAAATTTTGTGCCACAATACGTTAAAATATGATATGTTATCTAAGCCACTAAGTAGCATGACTTCAAATAGAATGGCTAGGTTTGGTTGATAAATGGTAATCACTGATTGTGCTTGTTTCAGTTATCTCATAAGTAACTGTCAGAATTTATTCACATAAGAATTGGAGAATACAAACTCATTATCAATGGCTGTCAATAAATAGTTTTAATCTAGAATAGGTACTCTGGATATCAATTATTACTTGTAAGAGTGTCAGATAAGTCAATTTCTTGTATCCTATGAGCAGATGAAGTATGTAGCAGATGATTCCACAACATTTTGGGCAATAGGACCTGACTCTGGCGTAATAGCCAAGCATACTGACGTTTGCGGGAAAGAAGTTGAAATGGTTATACCATTTGAGGGGGTCAATTCAGGGGAGGTAAAACATTACTTAATTTCATGACAATACATTTTGTCCGTATATTTATGATTGTTCTGTCCCATCCCCCCCCCCCCTCTTTTTTTTTGCTTTTTCTTTCTTCTTTCCACATCAGCAGTTTTAGTTTTTAAAATGTAGAATTAATCTCTCAAATACTTGATGACTTTTGTTTTCTCAAAATTGAAATTGGCTACAGGAAGTTTGAATTTCATGAAAATATTTGAAGAGACTTCATTCTATTGATGTGGAAAGATTTACTTAGCAGAATCATTACATGGAGAGAAAATTTGAAGATATCACTAATTCAATCAAGTCATAGGACCGACACATTAACAAGAATTGCATATACCTATTACAATGGTTTTTAAATTTACCCATCTGATCCTGCAATGTCCTTAATGAGAGTAGATATATTTTAATTGGTGATATTATTTAGTTCTAATAAACAGCAAAGCCTTCTACCTTTGTAAGGCTATAATATATTTTATAATTTGTAAGATGAATCAATAGTAGTCTAATGTACTTTCTTGTGGTTTCTAGATGTGGTTGTCGATGAATCAAATGGCATATAATTGAGCTTTTTGTCACATTAACAACAATATACACACGCTGCAAATAGATGTCATGTTTCCAACCAACTGTTAGACCAATAATAAGTTTAATTCAACCTTGAAATTTGACCAGTGCTTCTTTAATCAATTAAGACTGGTATTATGTTCCTTTCTCTTTCATTCTTCTTTATATAAATAGTAAGGTGGATGCTTAATTAACTTCTTTATTTTGCTTACTGAAGGATGCTTTAAATAATGAGTTATTTTTAGTGTTTTTCCCTCATTCAAATAAACTTAGCAGTTGACAGTGACGCTTGTCTTAAAAGAATGGCAATTCTCCGACGGTTCACACACCTTGAACAGCTTTCATCTCAGCCCAAATCAATCATTGTATGGGTCATCCACTTCTTTGTCAAGAACTGGGAGGAAAATCAGTATAACTGTTGTAGAAGGAAAGGATCTTCTTACAAAAGACAAACCTGGAAAGTACGGCCAATATGTAAAAATGCAGTATGGAAAAGTAGGCTTCTCTTTTCTTCATAACGTTATGTGATATATGAATAAAGGTCTGAAACTATCGAAGACTCAAGCATTGTTTATGATGATAACATATTGTCCACAAATCTTCTTTTCAGACTTTCCTGAGAACAAGGACTGTTCGTGCTTCAACTCCTATCTGGAATCAGAAGTTTGAATTTGATGAGACAGGAGATGGTGAATATCTTAAAATAAAATGCTACAATGAAGAGACCTTTGGAGATGAAAACATTGGCTGTGCACGAGTAAATTTAGAAGGACTGGTGGAAGGGTCAATAAGGGATGTTTGGGTCCCCCTTGAACGAGTGAATTCAGGAGAGCTGAGGCTTCAAATAGAAGCAGTCAGAGCTGATGACTACGAGGGATCGATGGTATATTCATATTCGAATGAAAATATTGATCTTTCCAATTAGTTTAATATGGAAATACCGAAAAGAAAAAACTACAAGGGCATGATAAGTTTTAGGCTGATCCAAATTCCTTATAACGGATTCAGTATGATATGGGCAGAGGAGCCACAGATTTGTTTGTGGAGGTCATGGTTACTCTTAATCCAACTGATATATAATCTTTGGGAAGTCAATCACATATAAAAAGATATCAGCATGGCAACGATTGGCTGCAATATAATTGTGGCCATAGTACAGTTCATTTTAGAACTAACATATTGAACTAAAGTTATATTGCTTCACAAAAAACAAATGTTGTGCTTAAGTTATGACCTATGGGTTATTATTCATTAACTTGTGTAAAGAGTATATGTATTATGTATCCTCACTCAGCTTGCAATTCAAGGGTTATTACTAAATTTGTTTGGGTATTTATTATAAATATTCTTAGATTAGTATGGGTATAATAACAATTTGAAAGATTTTGATGGTGCCAAGATTATATTTCTTAGGCTCATAGGGTGACTTGTGAATATCCTCAAATTGACAATGGAACAAAGCACTTTCATTGACTAGCAAATTCATCTA